>CM061133.1:122339872-122382682 GCA_030789695.1 Scilla litardierei
CTGTATTTTAATTGTAATTAGTTTGGGTGTAATTTGGATAGGTCTTTAGCTCAACGCAGAAGGAGAGATCGAGAGCGTGCAGAAGAATACCGAAACATATCTCACGCTCCGACTTCTGACAGTGTACTTGATATACCTCAAATAACACCAGCAATGACAATTTCTATGGTTGAACAAGAAGATGTCGTCTCAGCCTCGCGTAACGATATGATTTCTGGACAAGTACCTGGACCATCTATCCGGTTATTATCCACCTGACTAAACATAAAATCTATACTACTATCATGTATTTTAATTGTATTTATTTTTGGTTGTAATTTGGATAGGTCTTTAGCTCAACACAGAAGGCGAGATCGAGAGCGTGAACAAGAACACCGAAACATATCTCACGCTCTGATTTCTGACAGTGTACTTGATATACCTCAAATAACACCAGCAATGACAATTTCTTCGGTTGAACAAGAAGATGTCGTCTTAGCCTCGCATAACAATATGATTTCTAGACAAGTACATGGACCATCTGTTAGGTTATTATCCACCTGACTAAACATAAAATGTATACTACAAAATGTATTTTTTGTATTTATTTTTATGTTTAATTTGGATATGGTTTTAACTCAATGCTAAAAGAGAGATTGAGAGCATGAACAAGAACAACAAAACATATATCACGCTCTGACTTCTGACAGTGTCCTTGATATACATCAAATAACACTAGCAATGACAACTTCTCTGGTTGAACAAGAAGATGTTGTCTTAGCCTCACGTAACAATATGATTTCTAGACAAGTACCTGGACCATCTGTCAGGTTATTATCCACATGACTGTACATAAAATATATTTTACTCTCATGTATTTTATTTGTATTTAGTTTTGGATTTAATTTGGATAGGGCTTTAGCTCAACGCAAAAGGAAAGATCGTGAATGTGAACAAGAACAACAAAACATATCTCACACTCTGACTTCTGACAGTGTCAGTGATATGCCTCATATAACAACAGCAATGACAACTTCCCCAGTTGAACATGAAGATGTTGTCTCCGTCTCGCGTAACGATATGATTTCTGGACAAGTACCTGAGCCATCTGTCAGGTTATTATCCACATGATTGTACATAAAATCTATTCTACTCACATGTATTTTATTTATATTTAGTGTTGGATTTAATTTGGATAGGTCTTTAGCTCAACGCAAAAGGAGATATTGAGAACACAAACAAGGAAACATATCACAATATATGACTCCTAATAATATAATTGATATATCTCAAAGCACACATGCATTACCAACTTCTCTTGTTGTACATGAAGATGAGGTCTCAGCCTCACAAAATGATACGATATCTGCCCAAGATGCCGAACCATCTGCCAGGTTATTATCTATACAATCTAATCTACTTTAATGTAATGTAATTTTATTTAATGTTGGTGCTATTTTGGATACGTGTTTAGCTCACCGTCAAAGGAGAGAACGAGAACAAGAACAACAAAACATATCTCCATATATGACTCCTATCAGTATACCTCAAATAACACCTCCATTCGTAACTTCTCAAGCTGAACAAGAAGAAGATCACTCAGCTTCGATGTTAGTAAGTAGGTCAACTCAATATAGAGTTAGTCCGTCAATACATGTTGATTATGGTCGACATTATCTTGGTTTAATGATCATTCCATGCCCTCATTGTTCAGCCTTACACTGGTTGGATGAACATTTGTCGAGGTCAAATTTGACAACACATAATCTTGTAACATGTTGTTTGCAAGGAAAAGTAAAATTGGAGAAACTTAATGAACCCCCTCCAACACTTCGAGAATTATATGATGGTGACAGTGAGCAATCAAAATCATTTCGACAGTATACTCGGGAGTATAATGCAGCTAATGTATTTACCAGCCTTGATGCGACACTGGATTAAAGATTTATTGCTGGCAGAGGCCTGACCATATTTACTATTCATGGAGAATTACGCCATCGAACATGATCACTTCTGTCACAACTGGATCAAACAGCAAGTTATTTTCAACTTTACATATATGATCCGGCTTCTGCTATAGAGTTAGGAAATAATAGAAATCCACATTTGAGAAAGGATGTCTTAAAAATTATTCAAAATTGGCTATTGGACATAAACACATTCATCCAACTATATTGTCAGGCTTATTCTGTTGTATCTCAAGCAGATTTATGTGGTCATGATCTTCCTGTATATCTCCATTACAATTCAAACAAGGATCGTCGTTGTTATAACCTCCCAACCGTAGATGATATTGAGGTTATTTTACCTGGAGATGGTTATCGACCTTCCAGGATACGAGATATTGTTTTACATCTACGAGGAAATAATCAATTAATGCAAATCAATGACGCTTATCCTGCATACTTACCATTACACTACGAATTATTATTTCCTGGTGGCCAGCTTGGATGGGAACCTGAGTTGAAGTAGTGGAATCTAGTTGAAAACAAATCCTCAAGTAGACGACTTACCCTATATGAGTTTTATAGCTACTGTCTGTTTGAAAGACATAATGAGTATTCTTCAATTTTGAGAGCTGGAAAATTATTCCAAGAGTTAATAATTGATGCTTGGGCAGCAAATGAGCAACATCGTTTGACATTCATCAAACTTAATCAACGAAAACTCTGATCAGAGCTATATTAGGGTCTTGCAGATATCGATGCATATGTCAGATGTGACCAAATTGGACAGCGCATGATAGTTCCATCATCTTTCACTGGCAGTTCACGTCACATGTTTGAAATATTTCAAGATTAAATGTCTATCACACGTTATAACCAGCACCCGAATATTTTTCTTACCATGACTGCAAATCCAAAGTGGCCAGAAATTACATCGGCTCTACTACCCAATCAAAGGCTACCGACCGTCCATATTTAGTTGCATGTGTATTTGAGTTAAAAAGAAAGGCTTTGATGAAGGAGATTCATGTTAATAATGTATTTGGAAAGAAAGTAGCACATGTATTTACAATTGAATTTCAGAAACGAGGTCTTCCACATATGCATGCTCTTTTCTTTCTTCGTGGTCCAGATAAGATTGGGGGACATTGGGGGATAAAAAGTGGTCATCATTTGGCCATGTCTCCCCCCCACGTTTTTTGTTTTTCTTTGATTTTTAGACCCTACTCCCACAATCACTACATGTATACTGAATATGAGAGTCAGCTATTCGAGGATGAAATGCCCTCCTTGTATGGCGTCGGCCCCCCATATATAGTGTTTTTTGAAATATTTTAAATAACTATGCTCTACACCCTATGGTGTATCACCACACCTATTTTCAAGTGAATCTAACACTTTTGACCCTCCATTCATAGAGTGCAAAAAGTTCTATCTTATTCTGTCGTTGATTTCTTGTAATGGATGGATCGACGTGAAAAAAGTGTTTGGACTCACTTGATTTTTTTGTGTGGGGATCATCCATGGGGTGCAGATGACAGTTATAAAAAAATTTCAAAAAGATACTTGGTAGGGGTTGGGCGTCGCTATACAAGGAGGAAAATTCCTCCTTGTGTAGCTGACCCCCATATTCACACACACACACACACACACATACACACACAAAACAACAACAAATAAAAGAAATTTTTTACCCCACACATTTTTTCTACTGATTTGTTTGACTAGCGATCTCTTTTTAGTTCTTCTATTTTTTTATACAGCCAGGTGAATTTAGAGTTACACTATGATGCCAGGAAAGATATACATCAAGAGGACTTTGATGCCTCCACATATCTAGATGCTCAGATGGGAGTATACGAATACTTTCCATAGGTTGTAGAGAGCTACGAGATTTGTGGTTTGTAGGGACATGTATCCATCGACTGCCAATATAATGCCTACCCTATGGCCCAAACCCATATACATATAACCATTATCCAGACAACTCCCGTCAACAAGGCCCGACTTATTTGCCTCCCATAGAAGAAGAAGCATGCTTTGAATCTATGATGGAAAATTTTATTGCGAACCAAGGCTTGCCAACTGATTCCTTATCTCCTCCTCCAGAAGAAGAAGCATGCCTTGAAATCATAATGGGAAATTTCATTGCAAATCAAGGCATGCCAACTACCCTTTCCCTCACTACTACGATCGACACCCACATAAAGCAGGTAGCCCAAAATTTAAGCCAGACTTCTCAGTTGCAAGGGCATCTTAAGCAGAATTCATGGGGTCAAATCCATGAGACCACACTGAAGGAGGGAGAGCCCTTGGAGGGACCATTCGGCTTGATACATACTTCTACTGTCCTTCCATGTATGTCAGAGGAGAATCTACATCTACGGTGGAGGATATTCCTAAGTCTAACGCATCACCGGCCACTTGCACTATGGGAGGCAATCTATCCGAACAATATCCTTTTAATTTTGGTATAGATATCTCCCTTTATGTAGGTGACACCATGGACCTACATCATGCCGACGATGTCATCCAAAGCTGCACTTTAGGAGATGATGAGATAGATGATGAGGCGTTTGCTAGTCTTGGGAAACACCTGATCTGATACTACTTAGATCTCTATGATGGTTGCATGGACCAGGGCAGAATCTCAGAAGTAGAAGAGCCCACACCACCCTCTTCCTTTGATCAGGTCCCCCATTTTGAGCCATATAGGAGCATCGAGAGGACTACGACGCATGTTCTTACCTATGAGGTGGCCATGAGTTCGGGCATGGATGTGACGATTGATCTTAGCAAGCCTAAACCATTTCCACATTCACTACTTCCATAGTCACTCTCTATCCCACCAGAGCCTGAGCATCACTATGGCATCGTACAAGGAGATCTCTTAAACCATGTGCACTCTTTCTCTGAATCTCAAACCTTATCTCATTATCATTTAGATTTAGATATCTTTGACACAACATGTCTCTCGTAGGACATAGATATACATGCATCAGGGGCATGCTTGGTTGCACCAGCACCTGACCATCCAAATGATGAGAAGAACAAGGACTTGATCGTACCATATCTCGAGAGTAGTGAAGTTTCTTTAGGGAGTATTCTTCAACTTGCTTTAAAATTTTCTACACCTTTGATGGTTATCTCTGGATTAATTTCATTAAGGGACATAAAAATTTTCAGTGGACTAACACAGCTCGCCCCTTGCAGGTTAGTGGTAGATGCCTTTGGAGGTGCTGGGAGCCGTGTCAATGGGGCCCAGTGATGTTCGTCGAGTGGAGCAACTGGCTGAGCCACGAAAGCAGCAGGAGGAACAATTGCCTGCACCATTGGAGATCCTCTATTCACCTTTTGATCAGGTGCATCCTAATGTAGTAGTGTAAATATTTTATATGCTTTCTAGTTTAGTATATTAATAATCTCGTCTTCATCTCGATAGCGAGAGGAGTGTATTAGGATTTAGAGTTAGTAATAAATTCTTCACCTTTTAGCCTTACATGTTATCATTTTGACCCCCAAGAACTATATACATGCTAACCTCCCTACACTAGCTCCGATTTCAAAAATATTTCCTCCCACACCATACATGAGCCATTATTTTCACATCCCCATTTTATTTAGGGCGATACTTCACACTAGCTAGGGGGAGACTCTCCCATGCATGCCAACATTTTCCATGAGCCTAATGCTATCACATAGCATCCCTATTTGACCACCACCCTCGTACATATCTACCCCCATATATCCTATTCCTCTCGCATTGAGGACAATTCTTAGTTTTAGCTTGGGGCAGACGTTTCACTCCTAGCTTGGCGGAGGAATCCACCACACCACCTGCATCATATTCACATTGCATTAATGCACTATGCATGTATCCGTATTTGTATAGTAAAATTTATTTTGATGTATACTTCGAAGAAATGATCCATTTGAAAAATTTTCTCACATGTAATTTCATATATGAGCTTGATTAGATTGATATTATTTTTTGCATGTTTTGGATAACTTTATGCCATGACTACTTCATTTTCCCCTCACGAGTCCATTTTTAACCGTCTCACGTGAATAAACACTTGATAGGCGAGAATGGCTATTTATGTCAACTATTGGGATGCACAAGTTTAGGTTTTCACCGATCGTGTAGAGTAGGCCAAAGCTTGATAGGAATTGATTGTGGACATAGTATAGTTGCTCCTTAGGTTGGCATGCTTCAAAAAATAGAGAAAGAGAAGTAAATGATGAATATAAAAGAAATCGGAATAAGTGCATCGTTCTCCCTATCCCACTAAGTAGCCGGATCTCCGTGCCTCAAGAAGCATTGGATACTCGTGTCGAAAAGTGAGATTTGGGGGAGTACACTAAATTAGGAATAATTGGCCTTAGGTGTATCGAGAGAGGAGGCCCGAGGGGTCCATCTTGACCTAATGCCATAGATTCGTCTGAGTCGGGAGTCATTGGCCGAAATCACATTATATGAATCACCTAGGTTCCATTTATCTTCAATTTTTTTGTACACATTCATTTTGAGCAAGTCAATCACCATGGCTTAGAATGTACTGGCTTGGCATGGCTAACCCTAGAGAGTTGAGGCCCAATGATACACTTTTGGGTTTCTACCTTCGCTAGTGTAGGACAATAGTTGAACTTTATCAATCTTAGCATACTTGGAGAATTCTTCAGGGTCGTAATATTTTCACGGGCATGTGTGTTAAACTTGAAATCATGTTGGGGATGAACATACTTTTTGAGTCATGTGCCATATAAAATTGATATATCTATGCATGCAAGGATTGAAGTCTAATTTTGTTGTATATGTGTCTTGCATGCATGATTCATTTAAGAAGGCGATCTTCAAATCTCTTAGCAAATTTCTCCCCATTCTTCATTTCTTGTCTTGCTCAACAATCAGTAAGAGTTTATCATAGGGAAATTTGTTGAGTGTATATTTTATGCATATTTGCATCTCCTCATCCATGTATTTTGTTATTTTTATTCATGTTTTCCACATACTTTTCATTCTTTTTTGTTCGTTTTCACTCTTCGAGGATGTTTTGTGTATTTCAGGATAATAGCGTAGAAAACGGTGCAAGGAGACTGGGAGAAGAAATAGAAGAGAAATAATGAAGATCAGAGATCATCGAGAGAAGAGGGGGGCAAAACACAGGGCAACACGACTGTGCGTGTCAACGCACGGTCGTGCCACCTTATTAAGCCAATAAGAAGAATTGGAGCCATATCAGCATGGATGTGCCATTTAATACATGGTTGTGTCCTCAAAAATACAAAATTGCCTTTCCACTGAACTATAGACACGGCCGTATGATATCCCGACACGGCCGTGTGAGCCAAGGGAACATGTGGCTGAAGGCAGCGGCATGGCCATGTGCACCAACCACATCGCCATGCTCCACTTGTGTGATCTAAACCTGCTTAGAGCTCCTGAAGAGTCGATACTGCTGTGTATATCCATGTACAATTCACGAGACAAAGGAACCCTAGGATGTTTGGCGGTGACTTAGTTGTGCCGATTAGCGACATGGCCGTGTGTCCTTCATTTTTGTAGATCCAGACCCAAAATCTGCTTGTTTTCTTTGTGGGATTATAAATATGTGTGTGAGTGATGTAGAGGGGATCTTCTGGGGTTTCTAAGTTTTCTCCCCCCGTTGGGGGGGCTACTACTCCAGGGATTTGTAAGACTTTTCTTATTTCATCTTTTATATTGGATCTTTATTTCTTCTTAATAGCATTGTTCTAAATCTATTCCTTTGATTAGTTTGTGATGTGCTTTTCTTTGGTTTATTTGCTATTTGTTCCTATACTTCTTGAGTAGATTTTTGTGTAGAGGGCGAAGTTGAACACTAATGTAGATTATTTATATGGTTGATCGCCCCAAATATCGTTCTACTAGATTATGACTAGGGCATAGTTTGGATGTATGCCTCCATTAACCTTACCACTAGGTTGTCACACAACCTTAGCCACCAATGAGAAATCGAGTCTTTGGTGGTGATACAACCCTAACCAACGACGAGAAATCAGGGTTGGGTTTTGATGCCCATAGTAGTGTGTTGATTTTCTATCGATAATGTTATGACAAGACATCAAGCCTAGGTCGTTAGAGAAACTAAAATTGGGACTTTCAACGAGACATCAGAGTCCAGATAAAGGTCCAATCTATGCTTTGAGTTCTCTTTTGTGGCTAGACGAAAGAGAACAAGGATTGAGGTTAAAATCTCAACGACGGCTTTTATTCTATTGAGCAAGAAGCTAGACCAATCCTATGTTTAATCTACACTAGCAGAGACACTAAGCCCGAGCATTTTCAACCTTTTTTTATCTTTAGTATAAACATAATCCACATCTGACATCATTTGTGTAGCTAACTAAACCCATAATTAATCAGTGCTCAAACCACTACATCCCTGTGTTCGACCCATAGGCTACACAACACCGTATGCTTGCGGTAATTATAACTTCCACATCAAGGTCCATTATGTGCTCCAAATGATCGAAGCGGGTTCCGAAGTTTGTAGGAAAATGTCCAAAGGTGGGCTCGTGGGTGACAGTGGTGTCGGCTTCATCGTCGTGAGTTGAATATGGAGGAGAAAGTGGGGGGGGGGCGGTTATGGGGGCATGGCCTTATCAATATCAACCTCATGCTCCTATCCACCAAAGTCAGAGGAAAACAACCAATTAGTGTTCTCGTCTACACGGGTCAATGTGGAATTAGGTAGGAGGGTATATTTAGTGTGGTGTGGCCCATGTAGCCAAATGTAAATGTTGCTCCCCCTAGTTTGCATCATTGACATCCTAATGAGGCAACTAAGGTTCAGGGATGATGTGCTGTCAGCTCTAGCTAAGAGTGGTGGTATCTCAATGTGGAATGGCTCGTATGTGGCTATGAGAGTGATAAGGTCACAACATCAGATTTCTCTGGTCTTAGAAGTGGCAATCTTCATAAACTTAGAGACAAGCCATTAGGAAGTGTTCAGCGACACTGCTACGGAAGTAAAGCTGTCACGCACCGCTTCCCAAAAAGGTCGGAGGCGAAGCGTGACTAAGGCCCGCTTAGGCCAGGGCTAAGAGCCCGGACCCAATAAGCGTCTGTGATATTCCAAACGAAGGAAACAGGTCCCTGCAAGTTAGTACGGAAACAACAAAGTATTGAAAAGCGATATCATTTCATTTTATTCCAAATAAAGCATCCAAAAGTACTGAGAGTCTAAAACGCCCGAAGGCTACAACTGCAGAAAAGAAAACTACTGGTGCAAGCACCCAACCTAGACAAGAAAATAACATGTGCTACCCACCCAATCTAAACTGGAACAGAAATCTGGATCAACAACTAGAGGCCTCTAACTCTGGTCCTCCTCCGGGTCGTACTCCGGATCAACGTCCTCCGGCTCTCCGTCAGCTGGCAAGTCCGCCTCGTCAACGTACTCTGGCTCAACACCTGACGTACATCACCAAAGAAAGGAACTGTACGTCAGGTAAAGTCTACAACAAAAAGTCAGACTCTACTGCAAGTGTACTGAACTATTAAACATCATTTTACTGGTTGATTAGCATGCTGGGGTTACAACAAGTACAAGAGAAGTAACGTAGCAGGAAAGTAAAGCGTAGCAGGCAGTAGTCGTAGCGTGTGCTACCGACTATGGGACTAACCTAAAGGTGTCAGAACAAGACGAAGACAGACAAGACAAGTAGGACACGACATGACACGACACGACACGACACGACACGAAGGGTTCACGCCTTACGGGTTGAGGGGGATCAGACCCTCTCCCCGTGCGCACGCTCAACCCTACCCCAAACCCCAGAACTCAGGACAGGAAGCACGGAGATCACTTTCTCAAGGAAAGCACCTGAAACGCCCGAAGGCTTTTTGTAACACGGAGATCACTTCCGCTCGGGAAGCATCTGAAACGTCCGAAGGCTTTTTGTAACACGGAGATCACTTCCGCTAGGGAAGCATCTGAAACGCCCGAAGGATTTTTGTAACACGGAGATCACTTCCGCTCGGGAAGCATCTGAAACGCCCGAAGGCTTTTGTGTAACACGGTGACAAGACACGACCAGTGTGTATAACAGTGACAAGACACGACCAGTGTACGGGAGAGTTATTCTAGGGTGTCCACACGCACGCACACACAAGATAATCCTAAAGTATCACAAGTTGTTGTTCGTCGGACTTAGACTTCGTCGTCAAGTCTAAGTCGGCAGGGTGACCCAGACGCTATCATTTCACGTCCGAAATCTAAACGCTCACAATCTAATAGTTCTAACAATTTAAGACCAAGACGCGGTCAAAATCGCAAGTGGGTACACTTGCCTGCGGTGGCGAGGGGGTCGTCCGTTCGGGGCGTCTCGTCCAGTCGTCGCGTCCGTGGTAGTCCGTCTGAAACAGTCACGGCGACGGTGTCAGGTCGCGATTTCAGAAATTCCTATTAGGTTTCGTTTCTAGGTTTTCGGGACTATCCAATTCGTCAAAAGTCACTTTTTGATGTTTCAGCCTCATCGACGATCTATCCTATGTGCACAGTCAACAAAGTCCGTTCGTCGATTTTCTATGTTCGTACAACGTTTTACAGGAGCTGGAAAGTAAATTTAGTTCAAGTTGACGGTTTTTAGTTTTGGGTTCAGTCAGCTATTGTGGGGGTTTCTACGAGTTTCGGGGAACCAACCTGAACCGGAGTTTGCTGTAGGTTGGATGTCGGGTCTGATCGGAGAACTCCTCAGCTTCAAATCTGGTCCTCTTACGATTCCCCAATAGCTCGAACTTGCGACGAAGGCCTACGACGTGTCCCAACGTCGTAGACGGCAAATCCGCGAAGTAGCACGTCCAAGTGGGGCCCACAGTAGTGCTAGGGGTCCAAGGGGGCCCACAACAACTCAGGAGCACTTGGGGGGCCCACCACAGAAGTTGGTGTGGGAGAAGCCCACTTGCGACGAAGTTCTGTCGGTCGGGCTTGGTCGGTGCGGTGGTTCCTCTCGGTCAGACCGAGAGGGGCTCTCGGTCGTGCGAGCTGCGATGCGGGGGGGGGGGGGGGGGGGGGGTCGGGCACAGCGTCGGTGCGAGGGAAATCGTCGGTCAGACCGACAGATCCCGTCGGTCGGGCGCTTGGACGAGGCTGGCAGCGGAGCGGGGTGCGGAGCGGCCTTCGGGTGCGGAGCGGGCTTCGGTCAGACCGACGGGGCGGGTCGGTCGGCGCTTGGCGATGCGGAGCGGTGCAGAGCGGCGGCTGGCGGGGACAGTCTCTCGGTCAGACCGAGAGACAGCCTCGGTCGGAGCGGGGCGACAGCGGGGTGCGATGCAGCGGTGTGCTGCAAGCGGCGATGCGGGGGGCTGCTCCGGTCGTGCGCTAGGATTTGTGGGGGCGGCCGTCGGTCGTGCGCTGGGCGATCGTCGCAACGTTGCGACGAACGTCGGGAAGGTGTTTTTGACGGCTTGGGTTTGTGTAATGCGAAAATAATTTATCCTAGGGCTAATATAAATAGGTTAGAGCTAGGGTTAGGGTTAGGTTTTAATAAAAACGTAATTAAATAATTAAAATAATTAATTAAAAATAGATTTACTCTTCTATCCCTCACACGAGATGGGTGCGGCCAAAAATTCTGAAATTTGGTCAGAAAATTCTTTAATACGTTATTATAATATAGAAATTTTATTATAATTAAAACTCTTATAAAAATAGGTTTTAAAATTATTTAAAACTTTCAAAAAATGGAAAATCGGTCAAATTAAGTCCAAAAATTTTAAAATAATTATGGGGTGTTCGGGACAACTAAAGAAAGAGAGTGGAGAAGACGGATCTAAATTTCGACGTCGAGAGCTGAAACTAAAATTCGAAACGTCTCGCATCAAAACAGAAAGTCGCGACGTCGCCTCAATTAAGATAGCGTCGCTGAAGAACGACTCGAGATATGTTGTTACAAAGTTATTCCACAATCTGATACTTCAAGAGACGATCACGTTGATATATCACACAATAATGTTCAAAATCAAATAAAGTCAAAAATAAGCACGTGCACAATCAAGAGCACGTGCACAAAGAAAGAACGATCGGAAACCGACCGTTACATCCTCCCCAACTTAGAAATGATTCCGTCCTCGGAATCAACATCAAGCATTGCTGGGAAAAAGATGCGGGAAGCGCTCTCTCATATCATCCTCACGTTCCCAGGAGGACTCTCCAGGCGATCCGTGACGCCACATCACTCTCACCAGGTCGACTATCTTATTCCTCAATTGCTTCTGTCGACGGTCCAAGATCTGCACAGGCTGCTGGTCATATGTCAGGTCCGGTCGAACCGTAATCTCTGAGAAGTCGACCGTGTGTGACGGATCACTGACGTACCGACGTAGCTGAGATACGTGGAATACGTCGTGAACACCCTCCAAAGATGGTGGCAGAGCAAGGCGGTAGGCCACTGCTCCCACACGCTCTAGCACGTCAAATGGTCCAATATACCTCGGACTCAGCTTGCCCTTCTTCCCAAAACGAATAACTCCGCAGTTCGGAGAAATCCTCAGGAAGACGTGATCTCCAGGCTGGAACTCCAAAGGTCTCCTCTTGGCATCTGCCCAATGCTTGAAGCGATCCTGTGCAAATCTAAGCTTCTCCCTGATGTCCCTCACGACATCCACAGCTTCAACTATCATCTCTGGACCCAACAGCTCTCGATCTCCGATGTCATCCCAGCTCAGTGGCGATCGACATTTCCTTCCATATAAGGCAGCAAACGGCGCCATGCCAATGCTCGCCTGGTAGCTGTTGTTATATGAAAACTCCACTAAGTGAAGATGGTCCTCCCATGATCCCTTCAAATCGAGCGTGCAAGCTCGCAGTATATCCTCCAGAATCAGAATAGTCCTCTCAGACTGGCCATCAGTCTGCGGGTGGTACGCCGTGCTGAAACTCAGACTTGTACCCAAATGCTCTTGCAGACTTCTCCAGAACTGAGACGTGAACCTCGTGTCTCGGTCAGACACAATGCTCACGGGGACTCCATGTAAGCGTACAATCTCCTGCACGTACACGGTCTACGTCACGACTATTTCAAGGAGAAAATCAAAATAGAAATAAAAGTAGAAAGGAACTTTACCTCCAGATATTTCCTCGCCAAAGCTTCCGTAGACTGGCCCACTCGGAAGGGAATAAAGTGCGCATACTTGGTCAACCGATCCACGATCACCCAAACTGCGTCGTTCTGCCTCAGGGTCCGAGGTAAACCAGTCACGAAGTCCATCGTAATATGTTGCCACTTCCACTCCAGAATGGGAAGCGGTTGCAGCAACCCAGCAGTACGATGGTGCTCAGCCTTCACCTGTTGGCATATCAAACACTTGGCAACGCTCCGTGCCACACTCCTCTTCATGCCAATCCACCAATAATTCAGACGGAGGTCCTTATACATCTTGGTGCCTCCAGGATGTATAGAATATGGCGAGCTATGAGCCTCGCTCAACAGCTCCTCGCGAACATCACCTGTAGGTACACAGAGTCTACTGCCGTACCGCAGCGAACCATCCTCATGAATCACGAACTCCGTCCGTAGTCCAGCTTCAACCTGCCTCCTGATCCTCTGCAGCTTTGGATCTCCTGCTTGTGCTGCCTTGATCCGATCCACGATCGTGGACTGAATCTGCAAATTCATGAACGAACGAACCACACCAGGTAGGACAACCTCCAAATCCATCTCCCTCAGCTCCTGCTGAATCCTCCAGTCGGTTGCAAGCATCATCGCAGTAGGAAGTCTACTCAAGGCATCCGGCACTACGTTCACCTTCCCCGGATGATACTGCAGATCAATCTCGTAGTCGGCCATGAGCTCTAACCATCGCCTCTGACGCATGTTGAGCTCCTTCTGCGTAAAGATGTACTTCAAGCTCTTGTGATCGGTGAAAATCTTCACACTCTCACCTAGCAAGAAGTGCCTCCAAATCTTCAGTGCAAAAATCACTGCTGCCAACTCCAGATCGTGCGTCGGGTAATTCTTATCATGAGTCCTCAACAGACGAGAAGCATACGCGACCACGTGGCCATGCTGATGCAAGACACATCCTAGGCCCTTCCCTGATGCATCACAATAAACTTCGAAGCCTCCGCTTTGATCCGGTACTGCCAACACCGGTGCCGTGGTCAATCTCGCCTTCAAGATACTGAAGGCCTCCTCACAAGCATCTGACCAAATAAACTCCTCGTCCTTCCTCATCAGCTTCGTCATCGGCTCTGCAATCTTCGAGAAATCTTTGATGAACCGCCGATAATAGCCTGCTAAACCAAGGAAGCTCCTGATGTCGGACGCTGACTGCGGAGTCGGCCAATCTCTGACTACTCTAACCTTCTCCGGATCCATTGATATGCCATCACCGGACACCACATGTCCCAGGAATGCGACTCTGTCCAGCCAGAACTCGCACTTGCTATACTTGGCATAAAGCTTATGTCTCCTCAGCGTCTCCAGCACTGTCCTCAGATGACAGCTGTGCTCCTCCTCTGACTTCGAATAAATTAGAATGTCATCAATGAAGATGACAACAAACTTGTCCAGAAAGTCGTAGAATATTAAATTCATCAAATTCATGAACACAGCCGGCGCATTGGTCACGCCAAACGGCATGACCACGAACTCATAATGTCTGTACTTCGTCCGGAAAGCCGTCTTCTGAACATCGTCCTTCTTTACCTTCAACTGGTGGTATCCACTCCTCAAGTCCAACTTCGAGAAGAATCTCGAACCTCCAAGCTGGTCAAAGATATCGTCGATGCGCGGCAGCGGATACTTATTCTTTACGGTGACAGCATTCAATCCTCGATAGTCCACGCACATCCTGCGGGACCCATCCTTCTTCTTTACAAGCAAAACAGGTGCACCCCACGGTGACACACTAGGGTGGATGAAACCCTTCTGTAGCAACTCATCAAACTGCTTCCGCAGCTCCTCGAGCTCAGCGGGGGCCATACGGTACGTCGCCTTCGATATCGGTTGCGCTCCCGGCATAAGATCAATTCCAAACTCTAAAGCTCTGTCGGGTAGCAAACCTGAGATAGCCTCCAGGAAGAAGTCGTCGAAATCTCTGACGACCGCTGGTCGCTCGATCTCCATCTCCATCTGCATGGCTGAAACAATCGGCACCTCCAGCTTGGCCCGAAATCTGATGGGCCCAAGCGACTCGTCTCTGCTGCGGAACTCAAACTCCGGATGGCCTGGAATCCGGAACACCACCCTCTTGCTGTGACAGTCGATCGAGGCGTGGAAATCTCCCAACCAATCGATGCCAAGAACGACATCGAAATGTGGCAGATCGTGGACAATAAAATCTGCAAAGAGCTCGTGTCCACTGATCACTAAAGAAATCGATCGGCATACCAAATTTACCGTCACCACTCTGTTCCCTATGGTAATGTCCCAACACTTAGGGAGTGTATGGGTGGGGATAGAGTGCTTTGTTGCAAACCTCCGGGATATGATGCACATAGATGCTCCGGAGTCGAACAAAGCCAAGGCTAGGTGAGAGGACACTAGAATGGTGCCTAAGATATAAGGGAACTACGGTCAAACCAACTACTCTAACAACCAGTCAAACAAGCAATACAATTAATAAGATCTAAACTATGAAATGAAAAACTAGGATCAAGAGTTACCTTCTATAACTCCCTCCAGCTCCTCAGTCTCAACAGCAGTCATGGTATACGCCGGCCTCTGGGGCTGTGCTGCCCTCTAGTACATCTGCCTCTGTGGCGTCAAAGGTGGTCCACGAGCAGCAGGTCCTCTCTGAACTGGAGCAGGCGCTCTCATCTGCAACGGGGCTGGCGCTCCAACCATGGCATTACGGGCTCTCGGACAATCCTTCGCAGCATGCGAGGCATCTCCACAAACTAAACACAGTCCCAGCTTCCTCCTACAATCCTTCTGAACATGTCCTGTCTTCCCGCAGTAATGGCATGGTCCCTTACTCTGAATCTGAACTGGTGCTCCAGGCCTCTTGAATGGTACTGTCTGAACTGGCCTCATCGCCGGCCTGGCAGGTGGCCGGTACTGCTCCATGGGACGCTTCCCCTTATCAGCTGGAGGGTCAGGCAAAAGAGCTATGAGCTCATGATTCTTCGCAGCATCAAGTACCTCCCTCATAGTCGAGAAACTCGCCGAAGACATCGAAGCCTGAATCTTCGGACGCAGTCCCTGACGAAAGCGATCAGCTCGCTTCTCCTCCTTCTTCACCATGTGCGGGGCAAAACGGCTCAACATCTCAAACTCAGCTTCATACTCCTCAACAGTCATACCTTCCTGCTTCAGGTCTATAAACTTGCTCAGCAGCTCCCTCCTAGCAGACTTGGTGAAGTACTTATCCTTGAACATAGACCTGAAGTTCTTCCATCCCACTGGCTTCTCAAGACGCCTCTCCTCGATGCGCCACCAATTCCTCGCATTCTCTGTCAGTTGCATCTTTGCTATCTCCACACGGGTATCATCAGGAATCTTCGCAGCAACTAACTTCTCCTCCGTGCTCTGGATCCACTCGTCAGCAGCAAGGGGTCCCTCCTTCCTCGAAAATGTCCTTGGCTGGAGCTCGTTGAACTGCTGCACTCCTGGAGCAGCTCGAGGGGCAGGTGGTGGTGGTGGTGGTGCAACTGGAACAGCCTGGGCAGCACGCTGGGACTGCTGGGCCAACTGATGCTGAACATCCAGCATCTCCCTCATCACACCCAAAAACTGACGGAAGTCTCCGCTCTGGTCCTCCGGAACTCCATCGCCTAAGTTCCCCGATCGGGTAACACGTCGTCCGGCCATCCTATTGACAAAAACACAGAGGTTAGACTCGTACAATTATTTGATGATAATAAAATGAATTTCAATACTTCGATTTGTTCTGTATTCGCAGAAGGAGGGGACCTGCATGGGCCACCACTAAAACCTGTCACGCACCGCTTCCCAAAAAGGTCGGAGGCGAAGCTTGACTAAGGCCCGTTTAGGCCAGGGCTAAGAGCCCGGACCCAATAAGCGTATGTGATATTCCAAACGAAGGAAACAGGTCCCTGCAAGTTAGTACGGAAACAACAAAGTATTGAAAAGAGATATCATTTCATTTTATTCCAAATAAAGCATCCAAAAGTACTGAGAGTCTAAAACGCCCGAAGGCTACAACTGCAGAAAAGAAAACTACTGGTGCAAGCACCCAACCTAGATAAGAAAATAACAGGTGCTACCCACCCAATCTAAACTGGAACAGAAATCTGGATCAGCAACTAGAGGCCTCTAACTCTGGTCCTCCTCCGTGTCGTACTCCGGATCAATGTCCTCCGGCTCTCCGTCAGTTGGCAAGTCCGCCTCGTCAACATACTCTGGCTCAACACCTGACGTATAGCACCAAAGAAAGGAAATGTACGTCAGGTAAAGTCTACAACAAAAAGTCAGACTCTACTGCAAGTGTACTGAACTATTAAACATCGTTTTACTGGTTGATTAGCATGCAGGGGTTACAACAAGTACAAGAGAAGTAACGTAGCAGGAAAGTAAAGCGTAGCAGGCAGTAGTCGTAGCGTGTGCTACCGACTACGGGACTAACCTAAAGGTGTCAGAACAAGACGAAGACAGACAAGACAAGTAGGACACGACACGTCACGACACGACACGTCACGACATGAAGGGTTCACGCCTTACGGGTTGAGGGGGATCAGACCCTCTCCCCGTGCACACGCTCAACCCTACCCCAAACCCCAGAACTCAGGACAGGAAGCACGGAGATCACTTTCGCAAGGAAAGCACCTGAAACGCCCGAAGGCTTTTTGTAACACGGAGATCACTTCCGCTCGGGAAGCATCTGAAACGCCCGAAGGCTTTTTGTAACACGGAGATCACTTCCGCTAGGGAAGCATCTGAAACGCCTGAAGGCTTTTTGTAACACGGAGATCACTTCCGCTCGGGAAGCATCTTAAACGCCCGAAGGCTTTTTTGTAACACGGTGACAAGACATGACCAGTGTGTATAACAGTGACAAGACACGACCAGTGTACGGGAGAGTTATTCTAGGGTGTCCACACGCACGCACACACAAGATAATCCTAAAGTATCACAAGTTGTTGTTCGTCGGACTTAGACTTCATCGTCAAGTCTAAGTCGTCAGGGTGACCCAGACGCTATCATTTCACGTCCGGAATCTAAACGCTCACAATCTAATAGTTCTAACAATTTAAGACCAAGACACAGTCAAAATCGCAAGTGGGTACACTTGCCTGCGGTGGCGAGGGGGTCATCCGTCCGGGGCGTCTCGTCCCGTCGTCGCGTCCGCGGTAGTCCGTCTGAAACAGTCACGGTGACGGTGTCAGGTCGCGATTTCAGAAATTCCTATTAGGTTTCGTTTCTAGGTTTTCGGGACTATCCTATTCGTCAAAAGTCACTTTTTGATGTTTCAGCCTAATCGACGATCTATCCTATGTGCACAGTCAACAAAGTCCGTTCGTCGATTTTCTATGTTCGTACAACGTTTTACAGGAGCTGGAAAGTAAATTTAGTTCAAGTTGACGGTTTTTAGTTTAGGGTTCAGTCAGCTATTGTGGGGGTTTCTACGAGTTTCGGGGAACCAACCTGAACCGGAGTTTGCTGTAGGTTGGATGTCGGGTCTGATCGGAGAACTCCTCAGCTTCAGATCTGGTCATCGTACGATTCCCCAATAGCTCGAACTTGCGACGAAGGCATACGACGTGTCGCAATGTCGTAGACAGCAAATTCGCGAAGTAGCACGTCCAAGTGGGGCCCACAACAGTGCTAGGGGTCCAAGGGGGCCCACAACACCTCAGGAGCACTTGGGGGGCCCACCACAGAAGTTGGTGTGGGAGAAACCCACTTGCGACGAAGTTCTGTCGGTCGGGCTTGGTCGGTGCGGTGGTTCCTCTCGGTCAGACCGAGAGGGGCTCTCGGTCGTGCGAGCTGCGATGCGGGGGGGGGGGGGGGGGTCGGGCACAGCGTCGGTGCGAGGGAAATCGTCGGTCAGACCGACGGATCCCGTCGGTCGGGCGCTTGGACGAGGCTGGCAGCGGAGCGGGGTGCGGAGCGGCCTTCGGGTGCGGAGCGGGCTTCGGTCAGACCGACGGGGCGGGTCGGTCGACGCTTGGCGATGCGGAGCGGTGCAGAGCGGCGACTGGCGGGAAAAGTCTCTCGGTCAAACCGAGAGACAGCCTCGGTCGGAGCGGGGCGACAGCGGGGTGCGATGCAGCGGTGTGCTGCAAGCGGCGATGCGGGGGGGGGGGGGGGAGGGCTGCTCCGGTCGTGCGCTAGGATTTGCGGGGGCGGCCGTCAGTCGTGCGCTGGGCGATCGTCGCAACGTTGCGACGAACGTCGGGAAGGTGTTTTTGACGGCTAGGGTTTGTGTAATGCGAAAATAATTTATCCTAGGGATAATATAAATAGGTTAGAGCTAGGGTTAGGGTTAGGGTTTAATAAAAACGTAATTAAATAATTAAAATAATTAATTAAAAATAGATTTACTCTTCTCTCCCTCACACGAGATGGGTGCGGCCAAAAATTCTGAAATTTGGTCAGAAAATTCTTTAATACGTTATTATAATATAGAACTTTTATTGTAATTAAAACTCTTATAAAAATAGGTTTTAAAATTATTTAAAACTTTCAAAAAAATGGAAAATAGGTCAAATTAAGTCCAAATATTGTAAAATAATTATGGGGTGTTCGGGACAACTAAAGAAAGAGAGTGGAGAAGACGGATCTAAATTTCGACGTCAAGAGCCGAAACTAAAATTCGAAACGTCTCGCGTCAAAACAGAAAGTCGCGACGTCGCGTCAATTAAGATAGCGTCGCTGAAGAACGACTCGAGATATGTTGTTACAAAGTTATTCCACAATCTAATACTTCCAGAGACGATCACGTCGATATATCACACAATAATGTTCAAAATCAAATAAAGTCAAAAATAAGCACGTGCACAATCAAGAGCACGTGCATAAAGAAAGAACGATCGGAAACCGACCGTTACAAAAGCCAATGGATGGGTTAACCTCACGAGGTTGTGTCATTACCCATATGAAAAAAAGCTCAGATTGGGGGACGGTGCTAGCGTCCCAGTTGCTGAAAATAGTGCAAAATATTATCCAATGAGCTAGCTGTAGGCAATGGTGCATGATGGAGGATGCCTTGGCACTCAGTGGATCATATGATCCAGAATCTGTGACAGCACGCCAAATTCACATGCATTAAATTCTTGTGGGAGGGGGTCATTTGGGCATATCGCACCATGAATGTGCCACCCAAAAATCTGGTCTATTTGGTTGAATGTGAGCTCTCGGTCACTAATCATCACGGGGAAGGAAATTCCTGTGAGTGTCCTATGTAAAGAGCTCAAAATCTCAAGTGTATGGTGCTGATACATATTGATGTGGTAGTGTAGGAGTGCACTCCACCCTAAGTTGGTAAATAGTGTGTCAATCCCTTCGAGTACCACAAGAGACTAGAGAGCACTGAAATTGCAAATTTTGTCACCGAGATGGATCAACAACTAAGGGTACAAAAGACTTGGCGTTGGGCCACGTCAAAGAAGGTAATCCCTAGAGTCTTTAAGGTGGGTGGTGGTATGGAGAGAGGGGCTTCAGGCTCAACCGTCCTGAAGGGGACGAGTTTACCATGAAGATGACGAAGATGGAGTCTTCCCAACTGGGCGGGTTGGTGCCATAGATATGTGTGTGTGTGTGTGTGTGTGTGTGTGTGTGTGTGTGTGTGTGTGGAGGATTATGCAATGTATGATGAACACACAATTTCAATATGTAGCAATGGAACAGGACATCAATAATCTCTGCCACAAAAATTTCAAAAATTAAGAACAAAATAAAATTGGGAGATCAAGGAACGAGTGTACCCAATTGAGTTGTCGATCTCCTTCTTGTGGAAATTGTAGCAGCTGTCTGGCATGTAGAAGCACTCACTGAGCTTGGACTTTGCAAAATCCCGACCCAAGATGGCAAAATGCGACGAAATAGGGTTTGGGCTTCGGTGGAAGAGGGGATTTTGAAGTGTGGAGGAGGATTTTGGGAAGAACAAAGGGAATTTAGAGTGGAGTAGGGGTTTGATGAATTTTTGGAGGTTAGAAGATTTGGGAGTTAGGGTTTGATGTAGGGGAAAGAGGGAAGAATGAACGTGGGGTCGTGGGGTTTAAAACTACGGATTTAGGGGTGCACGATAGTGCATGATCTCGCACGGCCATATCTTCTATGCTACTACTGTTGATAAATCCTCCTCTTTAGTTGCATGGCCATGCGTGATCTTACACGGCCTATATTGGTCCTTTTCATCAGCATGACCGTGCGATGGGTTGCATAGTCATGTCAACTTTGTTAATTCTTCATCTCCTTGATGACATGACCGTGCCATAAGCAGGACAGTCGTGTCCAAATTTGCGTAAGCTTTCCTTTCCCTTTGGCTTGGTCATGTAAATGAGCTGCGCGGCCATGTTGTTGTAGCTGATTGCTGGGGCACTTTTTCCTTGGACTTGCACGGCCGTTTGTGTCATTGCACGACAGCACAGATTCATGCACTCAAAAATAATTCATTTAGTTCTAGAATTGGTTCTCTCCAATTTTTTTCTTTTTGGTTATTAAAAATAAATTAAAATAAATGAAAAAATCAAACTAAAAACTTGGGTTGCCTCCCAAGAAGTGCTCATTTGACGTCGTGATCTTAACGCCTTTAGTCTTCAAACGGTGAATCAATGATCTTTTAATTATGGAGGAAGCAGCTCGAATAATTCCTTGCGCTCCTCGGTGAGCGTCTTCCCCCAATCAATAGCTTTGCAGCCAAGTGACACGATCAAGCACATCTCCTTCATTTGCGAACTTGTGACCCGCGGACGATGTAATATGTCAAGGTAAGTTGGGCATACTTGCCCATTTTTTTCTGCTACAAAGGGTCGTCAAAACAAGTAAGGGAATTTAATGCCTCATGAGAACTATCTGAATCTATATAACATAGCTACAAAACAAGACTCGAGAATGACGATAGTGTATGGATTGAGACTTCCTTGTAATAGATAGATGGCCTCTGGAGGAGGTGGGATCTTTGGAGATGGGGCAGGGGGTTGCAGAGAGAAATTTAGAGGAGGAGGTTCGATGTGGACCATCTCATAGATGCATGCACTCTCCTCATCCTCATTATCGGGGTAAACAGGTTCTGTAATCCATCAATGCTCTGATCTTCTTCATGAGAATCTATTGTAAAATGGTTTAGTGTGCATCCTGAGGCAGGGGAAGTGACGGTTGCTGAGCAGAATCAGTGGGAAGACATGGCTCGGGCTCCATCATATTCTATTTCCTCTCGCCTTCGCATATATCTTCTTCATCACTATTGAAGTAAACACCCTCAATAGCCTCTCTGATGTGCTCATATTCCTCAATATGGTGGAATGAATCAAATGGAAACTCGGATTCGGGCTCCTCAATGTCGCTAATCTTGCTCTCGTTTCTCTTGTATTCATCTCATCATCATCGTTGTAGAAATGCATCATGTTTTGCTCGTGACCACCACGTAATTCATCATCCATATGAACCTTTGCATCAAAGTATGAATGTGTCGCCCCCTCCACTTGGCTCGAATGCACCTTGTCACCTTGCTCTCCTTGGCTTTCCACGGGGTTATATTGATATGGGATTATATGTGGCTCCTCGTGTTCGCATCGGACTTGTTGTAATCCCACGAGCTGCTCGATTGCACTCTGCACGAGCTAAGTGACCCACTAGAGCGTGTCTTATGGATGCATCGTGGTGTCTACCTCCTGCCTGATGGCTTCTCCAGGATTCGATGAATAATTAGCAAGGTTGGTGGTGGCTATGAAGCTTTCTATCAGAGCCTCTAAATTGGATTCTTGTGATGGGGTCAGCTCAGTCAGCTCATCTTTCGTCAGGCTTTGCAAGTATCGCCATGTGTCCTTGGTCATGTATGAAAAGAACCCCCCATTGCTCTTACTCTGCACAAAGTCTTGCGTATGAGGTTGTAACCATGTGTAGAAGATCTGAAGAAAATATTCCCAGTGTAAGCCATGGTGTGGGCACCCAAGTACTAAATCATGGAACCTACCTTAGGTCTGATAGTAAGCCTCCCGGTCAAATTGGGTGAAGTTTGCTATTTGTTGTTGGAGTACTTGCTACTCATGTACATGCCATTGGTCGCTATGCATGTCACTAAGATGTGCCATGCTTAACCCTTGCATCTGCAGAGCTTGATTCTCGCTAAATAATTGCCCCCGCATACAAAAATCTCCATAATTCGATGTACTTGCTCCAATGTCCATCTGAAAAGTTTGGTGTGAGAAGGCATCCATATAATCAGTCGTTCCTTCTCATCTTAAATTTTCTCGTCACCTAGTATCTGATCTCCTCACATTAGCACCGATCTGAGGATCAAGATTCTGTGTTCGCAAGCTTACACAATGAAAATAGAGACTGGGAGAATATCGACAGTAAAATGAGAAGAATAGAATATAGAAAGCATATTCTAATAAATCTAGAATTAAATCAATATCAATCCGATTACTTCCCTGGCAATGGCACCAAAAGCTTGTTAGGAAGTTATATTAACCACAAACGTATGGTGGTTGTAGCAAACGATTCGAACACATGGAGGCAGTGGTTGAGTACCGATTAATTATGGACTTTAGTTAGCTACGTGAATATTATCAGAGATGGGAGAATTATAATAAAAATATCAAAAAGGAGGAAACACTAAGGATAAGTATCACCACTAATGTAGATTAAATATATGGTTGATCTAGCTTCCCAATCTATCGAAGTAAAGCTATGGGTAAGAATTAAATTCCAATCCTCATCTCCCCACGTCTGGCCATGGATGAGAACTCAGATCTAAATTGAGCCATCTAACTAGGACTCCGATGTCTCATCGATAGCCCAAATTAAGTTGCTCTATAATTTTGGTCTGATGTCTCGTTGGCACCTTAATTATAGAAAATCAGTCTAACATTAATACGCATCAAACCATACTCGTTAAACCAGAATCCTAATTTCTCATTGGTGGTTAGGGTTATGAGGTAATTAGTAGCTAAATCGATATTAAGCACATTTCTAGATTAAACCGTAGAAATAATCAATTGAAAGATATTTGGGGCGATCAACCCATACGAATAATTTACACTGGGTTCAACTTCGCCCTAGGTAAGAAATCTACTCACTAGACAAGAGATTAAACATCAAACAAATCACAGAAAAATACATCACAAAATAATAAAGAGTGGATTAAGAACAATATTAATAAAGAAGAAATAAAAATAAAATATTTAATACAAAAGATAAAACAATAAAAAGTCTTACTAATGTACGGGAGTAGCCGACCCAAAGGAGGTTAGAAACTTAATGAAAACATCCTAAAAATGATTACAAAAGTTGTATATATATCCTCCCAAAACCTTGCAGCAATATCAGATTCAAAACCCACAATTAGCAAGCACACGACTGTGTCGCTAAATCACACGGCCTTGCGCCACCAAGAAACTTAGGGTTTCAATGTTCCGCAAGTTCAGTATTGCTGTACCATGTGGCTGCACGGACATGTCGATGCCTTCATTAGCTTCAGCTTATGTAATTTGTGACTGCACAACCGTGTCAACGCCTTCATCTCTTTTCTTCAACTTCCGCAAATTTAGCATGGCCGTGTCAGTTCATTCAAAGCATTTTCCCATCTTTCACAAATGTTGCACGGCCATGTGGATGGCTGCACAACCGTGTTGCAGAAGCTCTAATTTTTCCTTGAAGGCAGACACGTTGCACAGCTGTGCGTGTCAACGCACGGCCGTGTTGCCATGTATTTGGCCCATATTTTCTTCAATCATCTTCGTTCTTCATCACTTCTTTTCTCTTGCTCCACCCATCATTCCTTTGCATCGTTTTGAGTGATTTTAACCCTAAAATATACAAAATGTCTCCAAAGAGTAAAATTAACAAAAACAAGTGGAATATGCATGGAAAATAGGAATGAGACATGAAAAATGCATCGATAAAGAAGTATAAAAATATGGAAAATATACACTTAACACCTAGATCAAGGGATGTCATCCTAAATTAAGTGAGCAAAACTAGATCTAATGGTGACCAAAATTTTCCTCTTTTCCCTATTTATTTCCTCTTTCAGATTCTAGCAAAACTTGAAGGAAATTCGGATTTTATCTGAAGCTCGAGGCGGATGTTCCAACCTAGATGAGAATTTCTGGAGCAAGTGGTCACTTCTTGACTAGGCATTGCATCGCTTCGGGACATCGTTCTAAGGAATACTTTTTACGACTACAAAAAATTGAGGTATGTTTTTTAAACTAAAATTTAATAGCAGATTTTTAGATCTATCTTTGCAAGGCCGATTTACATCCCTCCTTAGATAGTAATGATCATGTAAGGGGTTTTTCTTTCCATATGGGGTTTTATATAAATGTGTTTTTATGATTTTTCTCCTTCCGCTGCTTCCCACATCTGCTAAGCTTAGCTACTTAGGGCTAGACGATGGAAAAGGCCATATGGAAGCTTGCTCAAAACCCTTCATTAAGTTGTTAAAATTAGATAACAAGTCGGGTTTGATGAAAATAAGTGAGTTGAAGTCCAAAAGTTATCAACACCTGAAAATAGATCGGGTGAATCGAGGTTGAGGAAAAATTCCTTCTAGTCGACTATAGTTTTTTGGGTAGTCGACTAGCTGACAAACAAAGAGCTAGCTGATAATCTATCAAATGGTTAGTCGTCTATAATATAGTAGTTAGTTGACTATGGGTCCATTAGTTGGCTAGACAGTGTACTATAGTTGACTAATAGTACCATGGGACTTGCATAATTGATATTAATTTTAGTTTTCTCCTTATTAATTTAATTATCATTTGATTTATCTTTTAAACTTAATTTAATAAACAAATATAGACTAATCAGTTCACATAATTATTTTAAATTCTTTTTCTATTGTGTACGGTATCAATGAATGTTTCATTTGAATTTTTAGGGTATATTACTTAAGTTTCATGAAGATTTCATTTAATTGAAACCAAATCCACTTGGGTTTGGATTTCTCATCTTTTATATATTTATAGTTTTCTGAGAAGTGTACATTCTCTATGAAATTATTTCGCATAAGTTTTTCATTTTATTTGAGATATTATTAGGTATCCACATTTTTAATTGATTAATTTTTTGTTTTCCTTATTTATTTGAGGATAATATGGTTTAGGTTCGTTTGCATTTTGTACATTGTGATTTTTAATATTCTTAGTAAACTTAGTGTACATAAATGCATGATTATGTTTGACACTATTATAACCTAGTCCATATTTATTATGTTCATCATATTTTAATTTAATATAGGATATTGTTACGCCTATTTGACCGAGACCCATAAAGCACGAGCCCAAGAGCCCACCTGCATCCTGAAAGCCCATTCGGCAAAGGCCCTACAAGGGACCTTCTCGAAACGTCGATCCGACCCGGCCCCCATAACCCGTTGGTCGTTCGCCCACTCCTACGAAAACCGCTCCCCCGGACACGCGACCACTAAATGGCGATAATGGGGAGGTGCTGGCATGGCGGAGAGGGCGGCGGCGAGGGGGGACGGATGGGGCACGATCGATGGCGGGCGTGGGACGTGGGCCAGAGCCAATCACGCTGGGAGCTCTACAAAAGGGTCAGGAAGACGACGAAGAAAGGGACCGCATCTCAGGTAACAAAACCTAAGGTACTCCATCAACGACCTGGTTCCCCCAATTCATCTCCTTCCTCCCCCGCTCGCGCCGAGAGACGCCGTTACGACCTCCTCACGAGTCGGACCGTCTCCGCCGGGCCTCCTTTCTCAGATCTCTATCTGACTTAGGCATCGGAGGGGATTTGGCCGGAACCAAGGTCCGGCCCCCTGACGAGCGTTCTCGTCTGCGCAGGTGAACAACAGATCAACGTGCCGAGGCTACCCTTCGCCCCTCTCCGGCCACTCGATCAACCGGACAGTGAGGCTTCCCCTCACCGTCAGCCGGCCGTGGCCGAGCACGTCCTACCGAGGCCGAGCGTCCTAATCGGGTTCGAGACTCTCCCTCGCCACCCGTCGGCCGTGCGTCTACCCGGGTGACTGAGGCTTCCCCTCGTCCCCCTTCCAGCCGAGGCCGAGCACGTCTGTCCGAGGCCGAGCGCTCAACCTGGGCCGAGGCTTCCCCTCGCCCCTTCTGCACCAATTTGAAGCCCCCGAGGGACCCAAAGCGGGCCCCTTGACCACGTTGACCGGGTTCTCCACGGTCAACGCTTTGTAGTGAGAAAACACTCTGAAACATCTGGCGCCGTCTGTGGGAACGAAAACTGTCCCACGAAGAAACAAACCACATCTGCGATGACGCGGCCCCCCTCCTCTCGGCGAAAGAAGGGCGAGGCCCCGACGCGGGGCGACAGGCCCCGCCATCGTTGCCAAGAATAGGCACGGGACTGACGCGAGGAGAGTCGTGAGGAAAGGGCCGGGGTGCCCTCCCCTTCCCCACCGGTTGGGAGACCGAGTGCGCCCGTAACGGCACGCAGCTCGGACGTGGCTTTGGTGGTATCAGTGGTCATAGACACTACCTTAGTGCGACGGCTGCTTGTCGACACCGGCAGCTCCTGTGACGTCCTATTTATGTCAACCCTGGAGAAGATGGGCCGGCAGAAAGGAGACTTGCGACCTCGTTCGGGTCCCGTGGTCGGATTCACGGGTCACTCCACCCCCATCATCGGCACTATCCATCTCCCGGTAACGCTCGGAAACACACCAGACTCTGTGACCCTAGCGGTGGAATTCATCGTGTTGGGGATCGGGTCGGAATACAATGGGATCATCGGCCGACCCCTACTCAACGCCGTCGGCGCGATGGTCTCGACCCTCCATCGGACCATTAAGTTCCGAACGTCGGGGGGGATGGGGCAAGTCGAAGGCGACGCGGGGAGACCGAATACCTGCTATCAACTGGCGGAGGAAGGTCCCGAGGATCGTCTAGCTGACCGGATGGCCGCGCTCGACTTAAGGAGTGGGCCTAGGCCCACCCCTGCGGAGGAGCAGGAGCAAATCCCGGTCACGGACATCGAAGGCCGGTTCGTCTCGATCGGGAGAGGGCTGAGCCCGGACCTAAGGGACCAGCTGATCGAGTGCCTGGAGGCGAACCTGGACATCTTCGCCTGGTCGCCTGAAGACATGCCCGGTGTGGACCCCCAGGTGATCGTCCACCAGATCAACGCCGACCCCAACTTCAAACCGGTTAGGCAGAAGAAGCGTAACCTGGGCGGCGAGAAGATGAAGGCAGCCTCCGAGGAAGTGGAGCGTCTCCTCGATGCCGGCTTCATACGAGAAGTCTGGTACCCGGAGTGGCTGTCGAACGTGGTGATGGTCAAAAAACCCAGCGGGAAGTGGCGAATGTGCGTGGACTTCAGTGACCTCAACAAGGCCTGCCCCAAGGATAGCTACCCCCTGCCGCGCATCGACCACCTGGTGGACAACGCCTCGGGATACGAGATGCTAAGCTTCATGGACGTTTACTCCGGGTACAATCAAGTCCAGATGGACCCCCGGGACGAAGAGATGACAGCCTTCACGACGGACCGGGGAACCTACTGCTACAAGAAGATGCCCTTTGGCTTGAAGAACACGGGGGCCACCTACCAGAGAATGGTCAACAAGATGTTCAGCTCCCAGATCGGGAGGAACCTAGAAGTCTACGTCGACGACATGCTTGTCAAGTCAAGGCGACCGGAAGACCACATCGCCGACTTGCGGGAGACCTTCGAGCGGTTGCGGCGACACCACATTCGGCTCAACCCCGCGAAATGCACGTTCGGGGTAAGATCTGGCAAATTCTTGGGATTTATGATAACTAATCGTGGTATTGAAGCTAATCCCGACAAGATCGAGGCGCTGGTTAACATGCGCGAGCCGACGACGATCAAGGAGCTACAGAGGTTGAACGGGCGCATCGCAGCCCTGGGGCGATTCCTTTCCAAATCAGCGGAAAGATCGCTTCCCTTCTTCAAGGTCCTGAGGAAAGCAATCGCGGAACCTCCGAACAATAGGAAGACGATACACTGGGACGAAGACTGCTCCCGGGCGTTCGGGGACCTCAAAGAGTATCTCCGCAGCCCCCCTCTCCTGTCCAAACCCCGGAAAGGGGAGTCGCTGAGCCTTTACCTGGCGTGCGCAGAGGAAGCTGTGAGTTCGGTGCTGATCCGGGAGGACAGCGGGGTGCAATGGCCGGTATATTACACGAACTGGATCTTGAAGGGGGCGGAGGTGCGATACTCGCCCATGGAGAAACTGGCGTACGCCCTCGTCCTCTCAGCGCGAAGGCTTCGACCCTATTTCCAGGCCCACACCATACTAATCCTGACCGACTCACAGCTAGAACAGAACCTCAAGAGATTCGATCGAATGGGAAGGATGCTAAACTGGGGAGTGGAGCTGAGCGAGTTCGACCTCCGATTCAAACCGCGCACGGCCATCAAGGGACAAGCCCTAGCCGACTTCATCGCCGAATGCACGACGGAGGGAAATGGCCCCCCAGAGGGAGAAGGCCCGGGGACGGTAACTGCTCAACCCTTGTCCTTTCTTTCGGCTGACCACTTTCAACCAGAGGATCCAGGAGCGTGGATAGTTCATGTGGACGGGTCGGCCACGCAGTCAGGAGGAGGAGCCGGGATTGTGATCCGATCTCCGGAGGGGAACATCGCGGAATACGCGTTGCGGTTCGAGTTCCCGGCCACGAACAACGTGGCGGAATACGAAGCTGTGATCAACGGCCTGAGGCTGGCCCTGGAGCTCGGGGCCGAGTCCGTCCGCCTCCTCAGCGACTCGAAGCTCATTGTCAACCAACTCTTAGGGAGTTACGAGGCACGGGAGGAGGCGATGCAGAGATATCTCCCAGTCGCCAGAGCGGCGATGTCCAAATTCAAGGACGTGGAGGTCTTACACCTCCCACGATCAGAGAATGCGCGGGCCGATGCGTTGTCAAAACTGGCCTCGTCCTCGCCAAAGGAGCTGGGCCGCACCATCTACGTAGAGAACCTGCCGTCCCCCAGCACGATGGAGCACGAGGTGATGGCGATCGACCAAGAGCCCACCTGGATGGACCCGATCATCCGATACCTCACCCACGGAGAGGTGCCGGCCGATGGGGATGAGCGCCGAACCCTGGAGAGAAAAGCACTCCGATACGTGATCCATGAGGGGACGCTCTACCGGAGACGCTGGACCAAGACGGACGTCCTCCCATACCTGAAGTGCATCGGACCGCAAGAAGCTGACTACGTCCTACAGGAGGTTCACGACGGGATCTGCGGGAATCACCACGGGGGCAAGATAGTCGCGCAGAAGATCTTAAGGCAGGGGTACTACTGGCCGACCTTGGCCAAAGATGCTACAAGCTACGTGCAGAAATGCCAAGAATGCCAGAGGTATGCCCACCACATCTCGACTCCTCCGTCAGAGCTCATCCCCATCGTGAGCCCCCTCCCCTTTGCGAAATGGGGGCTCGACATCCTCGGACCGTTCAAGCCAGGACGAGGGCAGCGGAAGCACCTGATCGTGGCAGTGGACTACTTCACCAAGTGGATCGAGGCTGAGCCGTTGGCGACCATCACGTGGAAGAAAGCGAAAAGCTTCGTGTGGAATTCCATCATCTCTCGATTCAGAGTACCACGGGCCATCGTCACAGACAACGGGAAGCAGTTTGATTCAGCAGGGTTTAAAGATTTTTGCGAGGAATGGGGAATCAAGCTCCTCTTTGCCTCGGTGGCACACCCCCAAACCAACGGGATGGCAGAGGCGGCCAACAAGTGTATCATAGAGCCCCTCCGAAAGAAAGTAAAGGACACCGAAGGGAACTGGCCGGAAGAGCTCCTCGGGATACTCTGGTCATACCGGACGACCCACAAGGAGGCTACGGGCGAGACCCCCTTCATGCTCACCTACGGGGCCGAGGCGGTGGTACCAGTCGAATTGGGGGAAGAATCTCTCCGCCTCAAATACTTTGACGAAGACCGGAACTCGCAGGGCCTAGGGCTCAGCCTGGAGCTCCTCGACGAGTGACGGGAGCAGTCACTGGCCACCATCGTCCGCCAAAAGCAGAAGGTGGCCCGATACTACAACGCTCGGGTGCGAGGGAGAAGCTTCCACCTCGGGGACCTGGTCCTCCGGAAAGCGGGCTTCACCACCGATACCGCTCGCAAAGGGAAGCTCGCGGCTAGATGGGAGGGACACTACAAAGTCGTCGAGGTCCTCGGACCCGCAGCCTACCGACTAGCTGACATGGAAGGGAGAGTTCTCACTCACACTTGGAATGCGGAATATTTACGCAAATACTTTCAATAGATGTATCACTTCCTATGAAATAAATTTGCTTTAATTTCACTCCTTTCCAGATAAAGCGAAAAGGCATACAGAGGGATGCGCGAAGAGGTCGAGGGGCATTCCCCTCCCTCATTTTTCCCCGGGGGCACCGGTGGAGCCACAAGCTGGCAGCTCACTAGGGCCTCCCCCCTTGCTTTGTTCGGCGTCAGGGTACATCCGAAGTTTCTCGAAGACAATCCCCGAGAGCGGGAACTTCTTTTGGATCTCGGACTGGCACCGGGCGAAGCCCTTCTCGTACGACGTCGCCAAGGCGGTCTCCACAAAGGAGGTGGCATACTCCGCCATGGCATCCTGAGCGATCCGGGCCGGATCCACCTCCTCGAGCCCACGCAGCTGGGCCTCTAAGGTCTCTACCTGGCGTTGGTGCTCCGCCTTCTCCTTCTCGATCTCCCGGGATTTCTCTCCTAGTTGGGCAGCAAGGGCCCTCGCCTGCTCCTCCGCCGCATCCAGACGATCGGACAGCTCCGAGGCATCGGGGGCAGCAGCCGGGCCGGGGATCTGCTTGACTCCTCCAGACGCGTCGACGTCTTTTAAAAGAGAGGCGACCCGCGTCTCGGCCTCGGACTTCACGGCCAGAGCCACGGCTCTCTCGCGATCCGCCGCCTCCAGGGCAGAGGACAGCTCAGTTATGCGGGAGTTCAGGGATTGGACCCGCGCTTCCTCCAACTGACCAGCTTCCTCCTCCTCCTCGCCAGGGACCTCAGGGCCTAGCCCAGCCACGGATTTGGCTTTGGGAAGAGCCGCGAATTGGCGCCTCATCGAGAGGCCCACCGAGGACAACTGTGCCAAAGCAACGAAGGTGAGAGGGCAAAAGCGGCTGGAGAACGGGGGGACAAGCAGAGACGCACTACCTGTTGACCATCCTGGATCACGAAGGTAGCCAAGCAATCACCTCTGACTCCGTCCAACACCGCCTGGTCGGGAGGGAGACAACAGTTCTCGGCCACTCGAGCGGCGGCTCCACGGCTCGAGAACACCGACTCCTTCTTACCCACTGGAAAGCGTGGACGAAGAAGACCCTCCCCTGACGAAGGAAACTCGCCAGGAGCGGAGCGGAACGCCCCCAGATACCGACTGTAAGCATCAGGGAGAAAGCCGTCCGGAAGAGGTGAAGGGCCGGCCCACGGCCAGGCAACCTCAACGGGAGCGGGATGAGGTCGGTCAGCGGTCGGCTGAACGTCGGCCCCCTCGACCCCCCCACGGAGCCTCTCGGGAGATCCCTGCAAGGGGAGAGAGGGAGACGACATCTTCTTTCGCTTCGAGCCTCCGGATACGGTCACAACCCGCTGCTTCTTCCGGACCGCCAACACATGGTCCCTTCTGCGCGGATCCGGGTTTGAAGCCTGCACGAGAGCGCTGGCGGGAGAAGGACCGAGAGGGAACCCAGCTGCACTCAAAGGATAAATGAGAGACAGAGCAGAACCTGGACGATCTCGAGGGGCGAACGCACGGAGCAGCTTACCTAGGGGCCACACCGTCTTACGCAAATTAAAGTCACTAAAGAGGAAGTCGATCGAGCGCTCCCTCGGAGGAATCGCCAACATGTCCCTCGCCGTCTGCTGCTCAGCGACCGTCGGCTCACCCAGATTGAGAACAACGGCACCGGCCGCCACCCACCGTACCGGGAAGTGTACGCTCAAGAGGAATGTGACAAACACGTATTCCCCCTTCCAGCGTTTCAGAGAACTCGGCAACCCCAGCACCAGGGACATCTTCAGGCGGGCGCTGATGTAAATCCACGCCCCCGATTGGTGGAGGCTCAGGCGGTAGAACTGGGCAAAGAGGCGGAGAGAGGGCACCACACCCTTCAGCATGCAGACGACAACGAACCCGACGAGGATCCCGACGGCGTTGGGACAGAATTGACACAAGCACACATTGTGGGCCTGAAGGAACTCAACGATAAAAGGATGAAGCGGGAAACGGAGCCCGAAGTGGAAGCACTTTTCATATATTCTGACCTCATTGGGACCAGGAGAGCAGATCCGCTTGTCAGCCCCAGGGGCACGAGCCGAGTAGGGCGGGAGCAGGTAGGAGGAGCGCATGCTCCCGATGGCGGTGGCACAGATCGACGAAGGCCACGCCATGACCTCAGAAGGAACCCCTGAAAGATCATCCCCGTGCTGACTGATCGCCGAAGGAGTGCCACCCGCCAGACCCGGAGCCGCGTCGCGCTCCGACCGAACCGAGCCCGTAGCAGAGGAAGACGACATGGGGGAAAGCTCAGACAGAAGGGGGATCAGCGCACAGGAGAAAGATGATGGGATGGCGGCCCACGAATCCCTCGGCTTCTCCACTTAAGACGACTCCGCGAGCGGCAGGGATAAGCTTGCCGCTACACGTGGCAACATCTGAAGGCCGACGGTGCTTCGGAACCCGCGCCTTAAAAACATCGAACGGGCTAACTCATGATGACGACTAATAAATGAGTCGGCATCGACTGGAGAACCTGTCAAAATCGGCAGAGGTCACATCGGCCGAGCCGAACCGGCCGAGGCCGATCAACCCGACTGATGGGGGCAATTGTTACGCCTATTTGACCGAGACCCATAAAGCACGAGCCCAAGAGCCCACCTGCATCCTGAAAGCCCATTCGGCAAAGGCCCTACAAGGGACCTTCTCGAAACGTCGATCCGACCCGGCCCCCATAACCTGTTGGTCGTTCGCCCACTCCTGCGAAAACCGCTCCCCCGAACACGCGACCACTAAATGGCGATAATGGGGAGGTGCTGGCATGGCGGAGAGGGCGGCGGCGAGGGGGGACGGATGGGGCACGATCGATGGCGGGCGTGGGACGTGGGCCAGAGCCAATCACGCTGGGAGCTCTACAAAAGGGTCAGGAAGACGACGAAGAAAGGGACCGCATCTCAGGTAACAAAACCTAAGGTACTCCATCAACGACCTGGTTCCCCCAATTCATCTCCTTCCTCCCCCGCTCGCGCCGAGAGACGCCGTTACGACCTCCTCACGAGTCGGACCGTCTCCGCCGGGCCTCCTTTCTCAGATCTCTATCTGACTTAGGCATCGGAGGGGATTTGGCCGGAACCAAGGTCCGGCCCCCTGACGAGCGTTCTCGTCTGCGCAGGTGAACAACAGATCAACGGGCCGAGGCTACCCTTCGCCCCTCTCCGGCCACTCGATCAACCGGACAGTGAGGCTTCCCCTCACCGTCAGCCGGCCGTGGCCGAGCACGTCCTACCGAGGCCGAGCGTCCTAATCGGGTTCGAGACTCTCCCTCGCCACCCGTCGGCCGTGCGTCTACCCGGGTGACTGAGGCTTCCCCTCGTCCCCCTTCCAGCTGAGGCCGAGCACGTCTGTCCGAGGCCGAGCGTCTCAACCTGGGCCGAGGCTTCCCCTCGCCCCTTCTGCACCAATTTGAAGCCCCCGAGGGACCCAAAGCGGGCCCCTTGACCACGTTGACCGGGTTCTCCACGGTCAACGCTTTGTAGTGAGAAAACACTCTGAAACAGATATATTATTTCTAAGTGATTTATACTATCATTTAGGTTTTTTACATTCAATACGAAGTAAATTGTTTGCATCTTTTAATTTGTTTACTTCTCAATTTTAAATCTTAAATTCTCATCTTACAATTCTTTATTCAATTTAGCTATATCTTCATAAATAGTTCATTTTTTAAGTTTGATGATTTCTTTTTTTAGTTCATAATTTTCTTTTTTCAAGTTCTTTAAACACAATCATCATCATTCAAAGAGCATTTTTATTGGTTCTCTTTAATTTAACATGTTATCTAATTAAATTTTCATGTCGGTCATATAATCTTCTAAAAGCATTATGAATATCCTCATCGTTGTCATTATTACATTCAACATCAGATTCAAAACATACTTCATTTTTTGAGAGTGCCATAACGCACATATGAGCGAGCTCCTCACCATTTTCTTCTTTTTATCAGATGAGCTATCCAAGTCATTTTCCCATGCCACGAGCACCTTTTTTTGGTCTCCTCGATTTTTCCTTCAATTAGGATTTGTTCTTGGCATGTGGGCAATCTTTCTTGTATTGCCTTGGCTTGTTACATCCAAAACAGACAATAGTATCATTAGTTGTTTTTATCTTACCTTTTAAGAGTCTCTTGAAGATCCACTTCAAGAGAGCTACATCTTCTATTTATTTTGATTCTTCAAAGTCTAAGATCTCCTTTAAAGCTAAAGTTTTCTTCTTTGGTTGCTCTGATCTCATAGACCATGAGATTTCCAATCAAGTATTCCATTGTTAGTTTTGAAAGGTCTTGTGCTTCCACAATGACAGTGGTCTTCTTTTCCCACTCTGGAATGAGAGAACAAAGTACCTTCATCACTGACGTGCCCCCGGTTTGCGAGCCGCAAATTGCCAGGGGACCCGGTGGAGGTTTATATATTTGTAACCACAAGCGCACAGTGTTGTAGTGTGGCTTGGGGGTCGAACACAGGGAGGCGAGGATGTGCTTGTGTCAAAGAGGATCAAAATCACCCCATGGGCGAGCTAGCCCGGATCAATTGAGGGTTTGTCACGGTGAAAGAATGAAAGGTATAGACAATATGAAGGAAAAACCCGGGACTCTGGTTTCGACCCCAACGAGCGACTCTCGCCGATACAGCCTACGAGAAGGATGGCGATCGGAATTAGGGTCTAATGGTGAGACGTTGCCTCTAAAAGTGGTACCGGCTTCCTATGGGCCCGATATTTCGGTCGGTGCCCAGGATGATACGCCGGACTTCCCGGGTTCGATCAGTGGGCACTCCAGTGTCCATTAACACTGATCGACTCCGGGAGCACTAAGCTCGCAACGATAACTCCCGACGTCTCATCCTGCCGCTCCCGCGCGCTAGGATTCGGCGTCTACGCTAAAGGCGTGAGATATGGCTAGGGAGTCAACCGCCAAGTTTATTCCCCCTTGGCCCAACGGTCAAAGGCGGTCTTTTTCCCGCCGATGACAATAAAACACCCTGTGTAACCGTTAGATTCCTAATCCCTATCGATTTCCTAACCCTATGGACGTGTCGGGAAGAGCCCCCGAAGGGGTTTCCGCCAAAATCCCGGATTAGGGAACTACTCACAAATATTCATTAAAAAGCAATCTAAATAAAAATGGACCGTCAAAATCATAATCAGACGATAGAAATGCAATGGTAGTAAAGTAATTAAGATAATACTAAAGTTTTACAAAGATCCGAAAACTTACAAAAACTGGGAAATTACAGCCATCACAAAATGAAGAAAACAGTAAAAAATAACCAACTCCCGAATCTGGGAAACCTAGGGTTCTATTTATAGAAAACGACATCACCCGATCGGTTGACAAGTCAACCGGTCGGGTAAGCCGCTTCACAAAATCACAGCGCAAAGCGGGGGTTTCACCCGGTCAGTATGAACCGGTCGGTTGGAACTTGGTGCCGACTGGTTGGATCTTGGTGCGGACCGGGTGAGGAGACCGGTTGGAGCTTCGAGTCTTGGCTGTTGAAATTCAGCTACATGTGAACCGATCGGGTGAAGGTCACCCGATCGGTTGGAAATTAGCTTCGAATTTCCAGAGACTTTGAGTTTTTGACCCGGTCACTGAACCGACCGGGTGACTTCTCGTGAGCTCCAAGCTGCGCCCGGGTGGTGCACGCATGCATCACCCGATCGGTTGGAGATGACCAACCGACCGGGTGAGGGGCTGAAAGATGCAATCTTCGTTGTTTGACCCCCTGGATCACGCGTGACTCCTCCCGTTGCTCCGGGGACACATGATATCATCGTTTTATGCCCCAAATGCCAGTAAACTCCTGCAAAACACGGAAAACATGGAAAAGTGAAAGAAAACAAGAAAACACAAGAAAACACAAGAAAACGAATAAAAGACGGTGGTAAAATACGGAAAAACACGGAAGAAAACGTGCGTAAATATATGAAATATAAACGCACGTCAAAATCCCCCAAGCTGAACTCTTCCTCATCCTCGAGGGAGACGAGTGAGAGTAGGAGCTCGGAGGGGAAAAATAGAGAGAAAGAGAGAAAAAGAAAACTCTATATCCTAGAACGCCCGTTAGGGCCAACAAAATCAAAAACGACACACCAAGCAAGCAAACGCCAAATCACATCACTAAACCAAGGAGTACGAGTCCAGACAAGTGCCGTGGGCTCACGCGGTGAAGCGCGAGTGAGTGTGGTCGTGCGCTAGCAGACGGTGTCACTATCTACGATGTGCAATAAAGCTTGATATACACAAATCCAGAAAATGACCCAAATATCGATTCGAATTGAATAAAGCGGTGAATATATAGTTCAAGCATGCATGAGAATAGAGAGAGAATCGAAACATATCATGCGCCATGGACTCCACAACTAGGGTTTTGGAAATCACCACACTAAAGCCTAGATAATAGCTAAAAAGTTCCTAAGCCAAGTGTTTTCGAAAACGATGGGGGTTGAGATGATGTGGAGTAGATCACTCGGTGCAAATTCTCGCCTTCCCTTTATTCTCGGCAAGTAGGAAAATATTCACACGGGAATTTTTTTTTGGTTTTTGGCATTTGCATTTTTTTTGGCTATACAAAAATTTTCTCTTTCTTTTCTTTTCTCTTATTTTTGGGTTTTTCTTCTCTTTTCTCTTTTTTGGATTTTTTTGGATATTGGGGTATATGCATGTGTACTCTCCCAAGTGGTAGAACGGTACACGACGAGGGGATTTGCACCAAGTAAAATAAAAAGAAATCAGAATCTAAACACTTGGGCAAAGGAAACTATTCTCGCTAATTAGAGCATGTGCTAAATGGGTTATCCTAGTCCTTAATTGTGGAATCCCGACACATGCGAAATGAAGCGTACGATATATATAGCATGCAGAAGAAGCAGACAGTAGAAATAAGTACCGCATATTCATATCGAATCATGATAATCTAGGGGTCATTCCTGGACAGGTATATAAAGTGAATCAAAAAGTAAAAGCACACCACACGGCTAGGCACGACACACGACTCACAAAAAAGCTAAGTGGACCCACGATGCGTGAAATGCAGGAGACTCGATATCCTAGGGTCAGTGAGTGTGATTATCGATGCCATGCTAGGTGTGTGTGATTTTGTGGCAATTCATCATAGGGTTCATCTCTAGGAGAAAGAGATAAAAAGAAGAAAAGAAAAATTAAAAACACGATGAAAACGACACAAAAACGAAAAAGAAAGACTCAAACGATGCACAAAGTACGACTCCCCCAAGCTGAAGTTTGCATTGCCCTCAATGCAATAAGAGTGAGTACGGGAGGGCAATGAAAATGGGGGGGGGGAAATACGCATCGACACAAAAAAGTGAAAACCACGAAAAACACACGAACGAAACTGAAAATAAAGAAAAATCAAAATCAAACCACACGACACAAAAATAGAAAAATAAAGAAAGAAAATGAACAAACTATACGACACGACACGACACGATCAAACCACACGACACGACACGACAAAAAGAAAAACAAGCACACACACACAAAGAAAATAAAACACGACAACACAGCAAAACAGACTTCCTCCAAGCTCACATGACAGTGCTAGCAAATAAAATATGATCGTGAAAGTGCAGCGAAATGCAAGGGGGAGGTCAGAAAAAACAAAGAGAAATCAAAAATCAGGAGAAGGCGAATCCTCGCCCTCCTCGGAAGAGGGTGTGGATGGGTGGGTGGGGGAGACTGGGGGTGTGCGGAGAAGCGGGGAAAGAGGTGGAGGAATAGGTGCGGTGGTGGTGTGAACGATGGGAGGGGTGTCGGTGGAGGTGGGTGGTGGTGGAAGGACGGCGATCAAGGCAGTGGTGAAAGGAATATAAGTGGGGGGGGGAGAAGACGTGATGGCGACAGTAGTGGGTGGAGGTGGGAGGGATTTGGAGCGCACCTGCAATTTCTTGCGGCACATATATGATGTGACGGTGGAGGAGGTAGAAGGTGGTGTGGGTGCGATGGAAGTGGTCGGGAGAGGAGAAGTGGATACCGGGATGGGAATGGATGAGGGAGGGGGAGATGATCGCCTAGGTGGGGGTGGGGGAGATGGGGATGGGTGGTATGGTGGAGGAGAAGAATGTGATGGGGGAGGTTGTGTGCGACGAGCACAACGGTTGGGCCTGGGGTTGGAAGAGCTGGCGTCGGTGGTCTTAGCACGGCGGGGAGGCATTGTGCAGGAGTCGTGTGTGTGAGAGTATGCAAGATACAATGAATAAACACAAACACGACCAACGAGCCAAGTGGAATATTTGGGGTAAAATAAAAATTAAGCTAAGGAGCGAGTTTACCCAAATGAGATGAAGATCATTGCTCGTAGACGCCCCAATGCTACTCGATAGCAGCACGTGTGAATCCGCGGTAACCTCTTCAGCAAGTTTAGAATTTTGGGGAGAATGGGTGAAAGTTAGGGTTTTGTGTACGGGTGAAATCAGGGAAAATGGAGAGAAATCGATGGAGAGATGGATAGGGAGAGGAGGGGGTGATTTGGGTTGATTTAGGGGAAGAACAATGTCAAGCGTAAGGGGAGAAGGCGAAACGTCAGTCAGGAATTCGAAAATGGGTGAGGGCAGATCGAACGGGCGGGGGCTGCTTATTTATAGGGATTTAAGTCGACCCGGTCGGGTGAGTTGTCACCCGGTCGGTTGACTTTAGGTCGAAATTTGATGCACCCGATCGGTTGAGAACCCAACCGATCGGTTCGCCGCTCCACACATTTTCCCGAGAACTCAGAGTTTCTCACCCGGGCCCTCAACCGGTCTCGCATTTTGCCACCCGGTCGGTTGACGAATTCTGAAATTTTCCCGAGAGTTCTCCCAGGTCACCCGGTCTGTTCACCCGATCTCTTCTTTCTCCACCCGGTCGGTTCAGACAGACACGGCCGTAAGCTGATACATCCCAACCGATCGGGTGAGGACTCAACCGATCGGTTGAGGCCTTGTTTTCTGCAAAAACCAAAAATTCGCCTAAGTTCATTCACGGAAGTTGTTTCGGCTGGATTTATTTATAAAAATAGGGAAAATAAAGTTAATAAAAATTCCTAAAAAGCGAAGCAAAAGTTTAGAACATGGGTTGCCTCCCATGAAGCGCTTTTGTTTAACGTCATTTAGCTCGACGCCCGTTGACGATGTTCATGGTGTGTGATACGGGTGATGCCCAAAATCCGGCATCTCTTCAACTCCAGAGTTTGTGGCTATTGGTGTAGTCGGCGGATGCAAAAAGATTTGCTCAACTACCCTCCCTCTGTCTACAGGATCTGGGGGCTTCTCCATCAAATTGGCGTCTACCGCCATCTTTTTCAGGATCCGGACCTCGTCACCGGTGAGGTCCATTGGTTCTTTCCCTTTTCTCCTCGTAGGAGGAGACTTAGGAAATCCGGGAGGGATCACATGTCGCGCGACTGCCTCCGTAGCAACTTCATTCTTAGGGGAGCCAACTTGCTTTCCAAGGTTCCCCAAGCTATCGGGGGGATTCCTCGAGAGCACTTCCCAGGCACTCGTTTCAACAGCTATATCTTCTTCATTCTCCAACACATTGATACTAGGATCGTCCGGGGGGTTTGGATTCTTCATCGACAAGCCTAAGTCAAATTCGACTCTTTCTTGGCCCACATTCAGGGAAAGCTTCCCGTTCTTCACGTCTATCAAAACTCCGGCGGTAGCCATAAAGGGTCGTCCAAGAATAATTGGGGTATGCTTGTCTTCCGGCATGTCCATCACCAAAAAATCGTCCGGTACATGCACTCCTTTCACATCGACGGGGAGGTCGTCCACTATTCCCACCGGATACTTGACCGAACGGTCAGCAAGTTGTAATGTCATGCCGGTGGGCTCCAAATCTCCCATCACTATTTTCTTGTACAGCGATAAGGGCATTAAGCTGACGCTCGCCCCTAGATCGACGAGCGCCCTCTGGATTTACACTTCCCCAATAGAGCATGGGATGGAGAAACTTCCTGGGTCCTTGAGCTTGGGCGGATTTGCGCGCTGAATGAGGGCGCTACACTCCGCCGTTAACACGACCTTCTCTTTTCTAGATCCCCGTGTCACCAAGTTTTTCAAGAATTTTGCATAGGAGGGGATCGTCTCTATGGCCTCGAGGAAGGGGATTTGAAGGCTTAAATCATTGACCATGGCAAAAAATTTGCCATACTTCTCGTCGATTTTCGCTTGGGCCAAACGTTGTGGAAAGGGCAAAACGGGCTTGAAAACCTTCAAATTCCCTTCTTCTTTCTTCTTCTCTTCTTCGGGGGTCCCCTCCGGAGCCACAATTTTTGGTGACGGGGTACCGTCGTCATCAGCTTTTTCAATTGGCCGCTCAACGGCCAGTGGTGCTTCCGGTTCCCTGGGTGGCACTCTAGTAGGAATTTGTGTCCCGCTCCTCAAGACTATGGCGGACACGTTCTCATGCTCATGTGTGAGCACCAAGGTCCGATTTACCCCCTAGGGTTCACCTCAGGCTGTGGCAGTAATAAATTCTGTGGTCTTTGCAGGTTCGCCACTTGCAACCCCAGCTGGGTTACCTGATCGGTGAGCACTCTTTGTCCCATCTCCAGCTTCAGATTGATCTTCTCCTGGTTGGCTGTGTATTGAGTCAAGAGGGACTCGACCGGAGAAATGGCCCTCTGCTGGCCGTATTGCTGCTGGGTGGGCTGCTGATTCCTAGGGGCATATTGTTGATACTGTGGTGGTGGTTGTTGCTGCTGAAATTGCTGCTGCTGGAACTACTGCTGGGGCCTAGCCGGCTGATAAGTCTGCTGTTGTTGCTCAGCCGGCTGTTGGTAAGGCGCCCGGTAACTAAGGTTCGGATGATTCCGGTTGTTTGGAGAGTAGGCCAGATTTGAGTTGGTTCCTGGTGGAAATGGCGCATTCCCCGTAGGATTGTAAAACAATGCGCTCGCCTGATCCAACGGTGGTGAGATGTCACCATCGTCGAACTCTCCAAAAACTTCGGATTCTACCGCAGCAATCTGTTGTGAACCGGCGCCACCGGCGCCTACCATCAACGCGAAGATCTGGGTTGACAGCAAGTCAAACTTGCTTGACAATTTGTCGACGTCTTCCACTCTATGGATGCCCCCAGACCTTGGTGTGGCTCTCTCGTCACACCATCGTTCATTGTTGGATGCCATATTTTCCAAAATTTGCCCGGCATCTTCTTCGCTTCTTGACATGAAGGACCCTCCAGCCGCGGCGTCCATGGAAGATTTTAAATCGTCCCTCAACCCATTATAAAATAGATTTATGATCTGCCACTTATGAAGCTCATGGTGGGGACATCTTCTCTGCATCTCCTTGTATCTTGTCCAAGCCTCATGCAAGGACTCGTGGCTGGCCTGGGAGAAGGAGGAGATCTCGCTCCTCAGCTTCATGGTCTTCCCCAGGGAAAAGAACTTCGTCAGGAAAGCATTTGAGAGCTTCTCCCAGGTGTTGAATGTATTCGGGTCCTTCCCCCTAAGCCACAGCTTGGATTTATCTCTCAAGGAGAAGGGGAACAGCTTTAGTCGGATCGCCTCAGTTGTG
>CM061133.1:122383182-122415378 GCA_030789695.1 Scilla litardierei
GATATGCCCAAAACAGCCAAATGGCTCAGTCTGTGTCAGACCAGGTTGACCCAGGCCAGACTAGGGTCTGGCCTGGGCACCTGGCCCGCCAGACTAGGCGCCAGGCCACTGGGCCTGGGCCCGCGCACAGGCCCAGGCACCCGGGCGCCTGCCCAGGCACCCAGGGCGGGCGCCCTGGCCCTCCAAGGCCCAGGCGCCCGGGCGCCTGGGAGCCCAGGCGCCCCCTTGGGCCCCCGGCCCAGGCGCCCACCTGGGCGCCAGGCGCCAGGCGCCAGGCGCCAGGCGCCAGGCGCCAGGCTGGTGCCTGGGCGCCTGCGCCAGGCGCCAGGCGCCAGGCTGGTGCCTGGGCGCCTGCGCCAGGCGCCAGGCGCCTGGGCGCCCATGCCCAGGTTTAGGCAGGCACCCAGTCAGCATTTTTGGGGCTGCGGGGCCCACTTGCTGGGCCCCACTAATGGGTACAGAACCCTAGTTTTAATGGGCATTTTTGACGGCTGGTTTTTGCGAAAAACAAGTCGTAGGCTGAATTTTGGACGACCAATTAGAGGGTCAAACAGACTCTGATTGACGAACGGTTTTTTCCTATGCATTGACCGTTGAACGCCCTTCATATTGATAGGTTGTATCAATCATGAAGCTCAACGGTGAGAGAGTTAAAATTCACGAAAGTTTGCACTTTGTGAAGGGCAAACTAACTTGATTTAATTAACTCTATTTTTAGTCCTACATCGGATTTTGAGAGAAGGGGAACAGTCAGCCGCCTATATAAATAGGGGTCTGCTCTCCACCTCAAAACTCGTCCCAAGCTCTAGATCTGAGCGGCTCGTAAATGTTAGAGCACGCTCGGATCTAGGCTTAAATTAATATTTCTCTATCTCCCTAATATTTCTGCCTTACTCTTGAGGGCTCTAGCAAAGCCGCAACGGAGTTCGGATTCAGATCTGAAATCTAGGCAAAGGTTTCACTCGCGAGAAACTTTCTTCGGCGCGTGGTTGGCTCGACGACACGAAGATTGCTCACCTCGGGACGCGGAGCGGTTCGAGGAGCGGTTCGGGGAGCAGTTCAAGGAGCAGCTCGACGTAGGACGGGAGCAGCTCAGAAGACGGTGCGGAACATCTCGCATACCCCAGGGTTGAGATTCCGGGTATGTATTTTACTAGCATTAGTTTAATTTAATCGCAGTAGGTTAGATCCTTCTTAGGATGGTCAGATACATCCCAAGTTGGCATAGATCTTGGCTAAGGGTTTTGTATCTGAGGGCTAAGTTAAAATTGTTTTCACTACATGTTAATTAGATTAACTAGATTTTTCTTCCGCTGCAAATTCTTTTTCTGTCTATTCTCGTCCGACTTAGGACTGGAATAGAGTTTTTGTGCCCTAAGGGTCCTAGAAACCCCTTCAGTGGTATCGGAGCCTGGTATGCGTAACGATCTAACCTGCGATTATTATTAAACTTTGAAATGCTTTTCAAAATACTTTATAAAATGTTTTAAGTTATAAGATAATTTTAAAATGGTTTCGAAGCCTTTTAAAAATGTTTTAAAATTTATGCGATATTTTTAAACGATGATTTTAAAAGGATTTTAGATGTTTAAATATTTTATGTGATAAAATTTTAAACATGGAAATTTTAAAATGGTGTTTTAAATTTATGTGATAAAATTAAAATTGATTTTAAGGCTTTAAAACTTTATGCGATAAGTTTAAAAAATTATTTTAGATGTTTAAATATTTTATGTGATAAAATTTTAAGCATGAAAATTTTAAAAATGATGTTTTCAAATTTATGAGATATTTTTAAAAACTGTTTTAAAAGTTTAAAATTTTTTATGCGATAAAATTTAGTCTATTTAATTGTTAAATAGTTGTACACTTTTTATGCGATAAAATTAGTGTAACTTTATTTTAATGGCTATGTCATCTTGTCACTTATTTGATAACACAAGACAACCTTTTAGGTTAGCCATTAAGAAATGATTAAAATTTATTAATTGAATTTTAATGACATGCTATGTTTTAATAAAACATTAACAATGCTTCAAGAACTAATTCCTGATTAGGGTAGTCCTTTTAATGAATTTTTAATTCTAAATTGTTATAATTAATTCTCATTAAAGGACTTCGCTTTTGACGTTGGTTAATAAATTTATTAAAATCCTAATAATGATTAGGTTAGCACGTGAACCATATAGTTGCTAAGGATTTAATAAAAGTTATTAAACAAATCCTAAAATTTTGAATTTAAGGATGCAACTAGTTGATAGGATTAATTAGTTGTTAATAAAAGCTGTTTAGTCTATGGCACGCATATAAAAATGACAAGCTTCATTCAATGGACCATGATCCAGTCAATGTGCTTGGCTAAGTTTGTTGGATCACCTTTTAAAGGATAGTGATCCTGGCTTAGTCAATTCCATGGCTGAGTTCCGTTGGACCGCAATGTCGCGAATCATGATTGTATGACACCCTGGACTATATCTAAGTCAAATACGTTAATGATCTTTTTCAAGATTAGCCGTAGCGCTCCTTGTTTTAGGGGTTAGTAACTATAGGGTCCGTGTTACAGTTGTTGAGCTACACTCAAGCTGTGACATGGCAACCTTGTAGAAACCAACTCCTTAAATACATAAGATGAAATCTTGACTAGACCTAAACCGTCGTATTACCATGCGCCGGTGTAAGTTGAGTCAAAGATGTAGTCTATCTAGATGTAGTCTAAGTCCTGACCCAAACCGACGTGTCGTGAATACACCGAGCGGCGGGGCAAGGCAGGCTAGACACGAAAACAAGGGTCCGACTAGACTAGACATTGTGATTTGGATGAGCACACTCATGATCATAAATGGCTAGGGGTAAAAACCGATTAAGAGAGTCATATCTGATATGATCGATGAAGAGTCATCTTCCGATCGCAGAGTCAAGCAACTTGTTGAGCTACACTCAAGGTTGTTAGGCTAAAGGTGATTGGACCTCTTACGCACTAATTTTAATTCGATTAAATCGTTCGTTATTAAGTTTTGAAACGATCGTAAAAATAGTGGGAGGATATAGATAGATAAAAGCCATTCTACCTATATTTAATATTGAACAATGCTAAAACTAGGGCAAGACTATGTTTACCGAAGGAATCAAAATATAATATTTTAATGGAATTAGTTAACTGGTCAAATTGGTTGATTAACTGAATATCAAGTTAAATCCTAATTGATAGGATTAAACTATATTCTCGTTGACATTAAAATGACCTTCTAAAGAACAGACTTAAGAAATATGATTTCAATAAGTTCTGGGTCCAACAAATAAATTCACGCTACATGACACTCGTCTCTATATGAGGCAGCTTGAATATATAGGACATTCGAAGTATGTTTCTCCCTACAACCTGTCGAGCTACACTCAAGTTTGTATGGAAAAACAATTTTGATCCGTAAAGTTCGAAAATTCGATCAAACCGTTTGAGTCGAATACGAGTGCATGAGCGGTGCAAGACTATGTATCCCAATCGGATCTTGAGACTAGCAACTTCTTGAGCTACACTCAAGATTGCAACTCTCAGGCGTTTGGATACATGAGATGCTTGCATAGCTATTTATTTATGTTGGGTTATTTAATATCTAAATATGATTTAGAAATGGAAGAAGGCACTCCGGAAAGTCAATCGAGTTAAATAGTTTAATTTATCATTAGTAAAGGCATAAGTAGGAGGGAACGAAAATGTGACATATTCCGATGTCACGATTTCATATTTATTGTTATAGAAAAGGTTAACACATTTTGACGAATGTCGTCACATTGCTTCTGAAGCAATGAGTGATATGTATAATGATTATATATATATATATATATATATATATATATATATATATATATATATATATATAATGTTAATATATAAATACACAAGGTAGTAGCAAACTTATATGGCAAAATAGACTAGGCCGTATCGAGAGAGTAAGCTTCACAAGTCACATAAAGAGGGGTCTGACCTCTCATATTATGAAGTCTACGGACACTTATGAGTCTTACCCTCTTAGATATAATGGCCGAAACCCATCTGTAAGATAGTGGGAGAATGAGTTGTCGAACTCAGTCTGATACATACTGATGTACCTGAGTCTAGATTAACCAAAATAAGTTATTCGTATATTTTATTAAGACACGTGTTCTTGATGAAACACAAGTCTGATAAAATAAAGAACGAAATGACTAAAGTATTTAAACTGATTCGATTAGATCAAATGGTCAAATACTTAGCTAATTAAAATCTTGCGTAATTAAAAGAAAATATGATTTAGTCTCAGGTCAAGTCTGTTAACACATCGGTGTGTTAAAAGGGATGAATCACACTTAGTTAGACTTGGTGTGATCCATTGCAAGTGACTCTGAGTTAAGTCCTCCCTCTGGGTTAAGTCCCAAATAGTAATGCCTAGGTTTTGATAATGTTCTAGAGGACATTATCAATAAGATATTCATAAAATCAATCATTAAGAAGGTGTAAAATTACTCGAATCTTGGGAGATGAATTGTCGAGTTAGACATCATAACTGATGATGACTTAGTCAACTTTCGGGATGAAATTCGGAGTAGTAACTCCGATTTGTAACTTGATGCAATCAGAATAGGTCTGTGTGCGTAAATAAATTTTGGAATTTAGTTTACGTACCCAAGGAAAATGTTTCCTTGCTTTCTGCAAGTAAATCTTTAAGTTGAAAGATTGGTGCAGAAAGAAAATAGTGAAGTACAATCATGTTAGTCAAGAACGGTTTTCATATTGATTCCTATAAATGGATTATGTTGAAACCGTCTCGCCAGCAGATGTGTACAGATCTACTCGGACCAAACTCGATGTAAAACGCTCATGTTGACCATAAAAATTGGAACATTCACTTATAAGTTCGTTTTTCTAAATATGATTTAGACGGACCAACTTATATGCATTAGTCAGATAGTTTTCAAGGTCACTGGGAGCGTATAAATTACAAGCGAGGCATCAAAGGAATGGAACATATATTTTGACAAAGTAAGCAAAAAGTTTGATACTTTAGATATGAGCCATTTGAAATGACCATTAACAAATTTAAAAATTATTATCGTAAGGTACGATGAATTGGATAAGATCCAAGTAAATAAAATATTATGAATTCTAAAAGACCAAGTGAATTATTTGAATGAGATTCAAATGGTTGGTCTAACATGAACATAGGAACCCATTAAGTCTATACTGGAGACGGTTTTAGCAGATCCACTCACGAAGGCTCTACCACATGAAGTCGGGAAAACTTATGTGTAAAAACGGTATAAGATACCGAGATAAATGGGCCTGAGTGCAAGTGGGAGATGTAGAGATATGATGCCCTCGAGGCTATTTATCTCTGTGTGAATAGCACAAACGTCTTGTTCGAAATAACAGTAAGCTGTTTGGTAATAATTTATCTAAGTTATATTATAATGTAGTTAACATTAGATATCAACTTAGGTAAAGTCCTGAGACTTTATGCAATGTCAAACAGGTATCGAGATGAGTATCTCGATCATGGAGAAATGTTTGACCGTTTGTAGCATAAGTCTAAAAGGGTTCGGGGTCGTAGATGTTTCGAGAGAAGGATATCGAACATCGGATAGACCATTGTGTCTAAGTCTTCACCATTTAGCTGTAGCGATGATCTCATGATCGCTTGACTTGGCGAAGTCGAAGACGAGACACAGGTGCTCATTAGAGAATGAGTTCACTGAACGATCCACAAGAGTTATCATATGGTTACATTGACCAATCTGTCAATGATAACTCTTAGTGATGATAGGCTAGTTGGTCTTTTGACTTGAGGTCATTTTATGAACCTGTGCGTGAACGGTGCCACTTAGATCAATGACCTAACTTCGAGTCTAGGCCTGTCGAAAGGTCTTTGATTGGGTGTCACTTGAAGCATACGACGAGAGTAATGACCAAGAGAGGATTCGTCTCTCCCGGTCAATAGGAGTTAGTGTCGTAGAGTTAGTTCGGTCTTTAGTAAAATCTCTGCGCAGAGTATGTTGGAAGAAGTCCAACATAAGTTGACTAAAGATCGATAGAAAGTAACTGGAGTCAAGTTATTGGGGTTGACAGTTTGACCGTACCCTAGACTTGATCTACACGACATAGTTAAGACGAAGAGACTATAACTGCGGAATTCATCACGGACACAGTCAGGGTGGTCCCGATAATACTCATGTCGATGAGTCAACCACATAATGATGATTCCTGAAGCAGGGACGGCAACCACTGCTCGTGGTCACTGCCGTATAGGGCTTCAAGCCCAACCTGTTGTAAGGGTCAGGCTGTAGGGTCTCACACAGAGTGCGACCTTCGTCTAGTAATAGGTAGAAATTAGTTAGGGAGAATAATTTGCATTTAATGCAAAGGAAAGAGAAAATTGCATTTGATGCAATATGATTATTTAAGCCTAGATAGGGACTCTTTTGCATTTGATGCAAAAGAGAATAAATGTGTTTTAAATAGTTTAAGACAATATTTAATAATATAAATGCAAGAAAAGTTCACGGGTAAGATGGGAATGTCCTGGTCTACGCCCAGGTTCGAACGGCGTCCAAATCGGACACCAGATGCTCAAGAAATGCCCAAAACAGCCAAATGGCTCAGTCTGGGTCAGACCAGGTTGACCCAGGCCAGACTAGGGTCTGGCCTGGGTACCTGGCCCGCTAGAATGGGCGCCAGGCCACTGGGCCTGGTCCCGCACCCAGGCCCAGGTGCCTGGGCGCCTGCCTAGGCACCCCGGGCGGGCACCCTGGGCCCGTCAGGCGCCTGGGCACCTGGGCGCCCGCGCCCAGGTCTGGGCAGGCGCCCAGTCATCATTTTTGGGGCTGCAGGGCCCACTTGTTGGGCCCCACTAATGGGTGCAGAACCCTAGTTTTAATGGGCATTTTTGACGGCTGGTTTTTGCAAAAAACAAGTCGTAGGCTGAACTTTGGACGATCAATTGGAGTGTCAAACGGACTCCGATTGACGAACGGTTTTTTCCTATGTGTTCACCGTTGAACGCCCTTCGTATTGATAGGTTGTATCAATCATGAAGCTCAACGGTGAGGGAGTTAAAATTCATGGAAGTTTGCACTTTGTGAAGGGAAAACTAACTTGATTTAATTAACTCTATTTTTAGTCCCACCTCGGATTTTGAGAGAAGAGGAGCAGTCAGCTGCCTATATAAATAGGGGTCTGCTCTCTTCCTCAAAACTCGTCCCAAGCTCTAGATCTGAGCGGCTCTCGTAAATGTTGGAGCACGCTCGGATCTAGGCTTAAATTAATATTTCGCTATCTCCCTAATATTTCTGCCTTACTCTTGAGGGCTCTAGCAAATCCGCAACGGAGTTTAGATTCAGATCCGAAATCTAGGCGAAGGTTTCACTCGCGTGAAACTTTCTTCGACGCATGGTTGGCTCGACGACACGAGGATTGCTCGCCTCGGTATGCGGAGCGGTTCGAGGAGCGGTTTGGGGAGCGGTTCAAGGAGCGGCTCGGCGTAGGACGGGAGCAGCTCAGAAGACGGTGCGGAACATCTCGCCTGCCCCAGGGTTGAGATTCCGGGTTAGTATTTTATTAGCATTAGTTTAATTTAATCGCAGTAGGTTAGATCCTTCTTGGGATGGTCAGATCCGTCCCAAGTTGGCATAGATCTTGGCTAAGGGTTTTGTACCTAAGGGCTAAGTTAAAATTGTTTTAACTACATGTTAATTAGATTAACTAGATTTTTCTTCCGCTACAAATTCTTTTTCTGTCTATTCTCTTCCGACTTAGGACAGGAAAAGAGTTTTTGTGCCCTAAGGGTCCTAGAAAACCCTTCAGTGTCCAGATGAATAGTTCCTCTGATATACTATTGTACATCCAGAATAGATACCCAAATGTCCAAACATCAATAAACATATTATCCACAGTCCATCTTTCTGGACATCCACGTTCTCCATTATTGTGCTTCTCTAACTACTTCACCAGGTCAGCTTCATGATTCTTTAACATGCATGCAGCAACAATAATGAACAATGAACAAATCCACAAATCCATTTTCAAGTTTTTGCAAGTCCCTATTATTACATTATATTCTTCTGCAATACAAAACATAGTTAGGAGGTCACAACCTGTTGGATATGGACGACATGAATACACCCATGAGGGGATGTATGAGGGAATACGGACCTCAAATGTCGCGTGCACAAAAGCGTGCACGAAGGGAACCTTTTCTCGTGTGAAAAGGACCACTCGATAAGTGGAAAAGGTCACTTTATAAGTGCATAAAGGCACTTGATAAGTGAATGAAGAAGAGGATAAGTAAATGTGCTAATATAGGCTAATAAGCTTATATTTAGTTATTTCCTACAATAACTACCCCTAAAGCCTATAAATAGGACCCAATGGTAAGGCATTTACACTAATCTAACCATGCCATAAGTTTGCATAAGGCAACTTGTGTTCTTCTTCTCCCTTCCACTAAAATCCTCTTCTAAATAGAGATTTAGGCGGTGAAACGATGCTTCGATCCTCCGTGACGAAGTACTGACCGTTGTGGCGAATCCGAGGGCGAAGTTCAGAGATTATGGTGCCACGTACGCAAGCGTAAGTCTCTACTTTATTATTCGATCCTAACGTCATTGTTTTGAGAGGATCCTACGTTGGTATCAGAGCCATACGGGTTTGCCCCGGTCTAACCGTCGCCCCGGTCTCACCGATGACGCGGCGTTGTCTCTTTCACGAATGAGTCTCCTTCCATTATGGATATGGTAGGAACACGTCGTGACAGAGAGAACGCAATAGTTGTTCTTTTCACGTTAGGGTCTTCTGCCATTACGGATATGGCAGGAACTCTCCGTGACGGGAAGAACTTACCGTTCATCTCGCCAAACTCGCGTTCCTCAAGGATGCTGAGTTTCCATTCAATTGAGAATGTGAACTCTCTTCATGTAGAGCGTGAAGTTTGCGGCCTTGAAAACGCATTCTCTTCATTTTTTGGCACACGGCCATTGAAGCAAAACCGTTTTCTCGACGAACGGGTGCTTCATCGGAGAAGACGATGGTGGTTATTCTCAACGGAGAAGATGAAAATCTTGGTGCATGATCACCATGGCCACATGGGCTATGGAGGCAATGCATCCCCCCTCCCCATGCAGAGGGGGTTGGCTACGGCCAATAACTTCCTCGGCCACCTCTCCGGTGGGGGTGTGCGGCCAACCCCATGAAAGGGGGAGGCCGGCCATGGCCATATGGGCCAAAGCCGACCATGGCCAAGGGGCCATGGCCAGGCCATGGCCGGCCTTGGCCAGTGTCACGCCCCGCTTCCCAAAATGGACGGAGGGGAAGCGTGACTAAGGCCCGCTTAGGCCAGAGCTGAGAAGCTCGGACCCAATAAGCGTCTGTAGGGGTACCATTTTAAAAGTTTCAGGTTCTTGCATTAATATAGTTCGAAACAACAGAAAGTACAGAAAGGAAGTTGCATTCATTAAATAAGAGACGTAATATCCAACAAGTACAAAGCCTAAAAAAGAAAGCCTAAGCGTGGCAACAAACTATCTAAAAGCAAACTAAAAGTAGTAACCTCTGAAAGTGACGACTAAAAGACCTCAAGGTCTGGTCCTCATCAGGCACGTGCTCTGGGTCGACGTCCTCGGCTCCTCGTACTCCAGTGAGTCTGCCTCGTCCACGAACTCTGGCTGAACACCTGACGTACAGCACCCAAGAGAAAGGAACTGTACGTCAGGTAAAGTCTACAAGAAGGGTTAGACTTTACTGCAAGTGCACCGAACTTTAACAACGGTTTAATGGTTGATTAGCATGCTGAGGTTCTTTTACACAACAGTTTACTGGTTGATTATCATATTGTGGTTATAACAGGGTAACACGACAGGAAGTAACGCAGCAGGAAAGTAAAGCGTAGCAAGTAGTAGTCGTAGCGTGTGCTACCAACTACGGGACTAACCTACAGGTGTCAAGACAAGACGGGACGTGACGGGACAAGACAAGACAGGACAAGTGAGACACGAAAGGGTTCACGCCTTACGGTTCGAGGGGGATCAGACCCTCTTACCGTGCGCACGCTCAACCCAACCCCAAACCCAGGAACTCAGGACAAGATTTACAGGGATCATTTCCGCTAGGGAAACATCCGAAACGCCCGAAGGCTTTTTGTGTAACAGGGATCACTTCCGCTAGTAAAGCATCCGAAACGCCCGAAGGCTTTTTGTGTAACAGGGATCACTTCCGCTAGGAAAGCATCCGAAATGCCCGCTGGCTTTTTGTATCACGGGGATCACTTCCGCTAGGAAAGCATCCGAAACGCCCGCAGGCTTTTTGTATCACGGGGATCACTTCCGCTAGGAAAGCATCCGAAACGCCCGAAGGCTTTTTGTATCACGGGGATCACTTCCGCTAGGAAAGCATCCGAAACGCCCGAAGGCTTTTTGTGTAACAGGACAGGACATGACAAGTGTAGGAAGTTGTTATTCTAGGGTGTCCACACACACGCACACACATGATAGCCCTACAGCATCAAAGTTGTTGTCAGGCTCAGACTTCGTCGTCAAGTCTGAGCCGTCAGGAGTCGTCCCGGACGCTATCATTTCACGTCCGGTTCTATTTGTTCACAGTCTAACAGTTCTAGCAATCTACGACCAAAGCACGGTCAAAAACGCAAGTGGGTACACTTGCCTGCGATGGCGAGTGTGTCGTCCTCTCGAATCGTCTCGTCCAGGCGTCGCGTCCGCGGTAGTCCATCTGAAACAGGTCATGGCGACGATGTCAGGTCGTAATTTCATCAAGTCCTATTAGGGTTCGTGTCTAGGTTATCGGGGCTATCCTATTTGTCAATCATCAAAATTTTGGTGTTTTATCAACCTAAATCGACCACTACCCTATGTGCACAGAAAATTTGTCCGATGGTCGATTTCTACGGTGAGCAGCGTTTTACTGGTGCGAAAAAGTAAATTTAATTGTAGTTGTCCAGTTTTAGTTAGGTTTTCAGTTTGCTACGGTGTGGGTTTCGCTACGAGTTTAGAGGGACCAACCTGGTGTGAGGAACGCGCATTTAATTTGGCGTCGGGTCTGGAAACGGTGGCGGTGCTCATGTCCCCGGCTGCGGGTAGCGCAATAAAGATGGAATCGTCATATTCCAGACAGTAGCAAGGGGGCGTACTTAATTATCTGCGTCATTAAAATAACGATATCAAGCTATATGGTTCTAAACAAAGATGGTACCATTATGTTTATGTCTCACTAATATATATACACCACTCATTATAACTCATCCGGTATTAACTAACTTATTTTATAAATTAACCTAACTAACCTACATGCATCGGATTTACATGTACTGCTCACTAACATACCAAGTTAATGTCACACATGTAAAGGCAATTATAGCGACCATGAGGTTAACAGTCAATGGTTGATGTTATAACTTTCCTTGAACGTCACACTTATCAACATTATCTTTTCTATTAAGAAACTAACATCTGACTTGCAGTTAACATTTAAGTAGCTATTATTCACTGTTAGTGTGGTTCTGATAGAAATGATAAGCTAGTAACTTATTGATATTATATAGATTTTAGTGTAACTTACTGATAGCTAACCTTACTAACATTATATCATAAAACCAGCCTCTGTTAACAACCTACACATACTAACATCGTACTTATAATTTCTGTTATGCACTACTAATACATTAATCCTCATTTTACAAAAATACACAAAGAGTTCACTAACCCAACAGATTACATGGGCGCCGGAAGAGCGCGGCAGCGCCGCTAAGGGGAGAGGGCGGCGGCGTTCGTAGCAGGCGGCGGCGCTCGGGGGACAGAGGCGGTGGCTGCGCAGTGAGAGGACGAAGGCAGCGGCGGGGCCGTGGATCGCAGAGAGAAGAGGCGCGGCTGCGGATCTTGGGCGTGGCGGAGCATCTGAGAGCGAGAAAGAGGGAGACGAGAGGGCGGCTGAGAGGGAAGCGCGAGGCGGCGGGGATCTGGCTAGGGCGGCGCTGCGGGCGGCGATCTTGCCGTGGGCGAAAGGGGAGAGGTGAAGCTGCACGGGGAGATCTTGGCCGTGGATCGAGGGGAGGGTGGCGGAGGAAGGGCCGCGGAGGCGGCGCTGCGGAGATGGGGTCATGGCGGTGCGGCCCTTGTGCAGCGGCGGAAGAGGGAAGGCGTGGCGATGGAGATGTGGTGGCTGTGCGGTGGAGATGAGGGTGGCGCTGCGTGGATCTACGGCGGAGTTGATCGCGGTGGCTGTGCGGGTCGACGCGCTGCGAACGACGACGAACAGGGTCGGGGATGTCGGCGATCGGGATCGACGCGACGGCGCTGGGAGAGCGAGGGCGGCGCGATGATGCACGTTGCGGCGCCGGTGGGGGGTAGGCCGAGGTAGGGAGAGGAGGAGAGGGATGAAAGGAGATCGGGGGGTTTGTGTTAATTGGGCGCCGGCGGCTGGGAGAGCAGCCCCCCTGGGGCTTGGAAGTGTGAAAGAGGCTCTTTGGCTTTAGGGTTAGGGTTATTAGAATAGGGTTATTATAAAAAGGGTTTTAAATTCTTATTAATAGGGTATATGTTAACTATATAGACCTAAGATAATGGTTGAATGGGTGAGGGGCAAGGGATAGAGGGTGTACAGGTTTGGTTAAGTCAAGAGGAAGTTAGAGAAACAGCTTAGGGAGATATTTTAAAACGATTTAAAATACGATATTTAGCCAAATTTGGCTAACAAATTCGAATTTAAATCTGACGGGGAGATCAACGGTCGAGATTTCTCCTAGCGATATCTTTCAATCCGGCCGTCAGAAAATTAATCCGAAAATACCGGGGCGATCGTGGAGACGAGACACGCAGATCTACGGAGCCTGATCGTGCGTAACGCCTACCAAAAATTTACGTAAAATTGGAAACGGCGTTTCCTAACGCCCATATCATTCAAAGTCGTTTCGCGCAAAAACGAGCCGTGAAAGACGTTCCCAAAAATTACTATAAAATCCAACACCCCAAAATGATCGCAACGGCATATCACATCGCATATGCCGGGACTCAGAAATAGCCAAAGAAAATATGTGCACGATAAAGCACGTGCACGCAGGAAATACAAACGGTCGGAAAGCGGCCGTTACATTCTACCCACCTTAGAAATGATTCCGTCCTCGGAATCACTCATACTAATAATAATAACATCTATATAACCTTATACCCCAAAACTCTCATGACCACGCCTATAGATCGCTAATCATATAACTTCAACCAATGTTCTTTAATTAATCCTTCATAACCCTTCTTTTCACTGGGTAATGCCACGTCTAATCCCACATCCTAAGACTTAACCATAGACCCATCATTGCTGTTGGAATTTCCAACTCCAAGTCCCCACAAAAGAATAATACTCATCTTCTCATAAATTTATCCACCAATTTATTTGGACTATCAAGATCACATCTCATCCTACTCACTATAACTAATCCCAACCAATATTAAGTCCACCTACCTAACCATTCATTTATCTCAACACGTCGTGTTACTCCCAATGTCTTCTCACGTCAACTCAACAATCAAGTTTCGATGCTAATAAAAGCTCTGCTCAATCTCATGATCACCCTAACTCATACCATACTCGGCAGTTACTCATATCTACCACCCGTCTAAGCCTCAAGTCTGATAAGTCATCATCTCCTCGCATATAATTTCATCCGGCCAAAATTTCCCATTGAGTCCGTCTCACATCGGTATCATAAATAAGTCTTGGACAGCTCATCTTCTCATCCGAAAGAAATCTATTCCAATATCCTATTGTTCCAAAATCGGTTAATCAATGTTATAACAAATCTCATCTCTCCCTGAGCCTACCCGCAAACAAAATCCACAACAATAATAGCTAGTCCCAAAACTATAACAACCATAACATAACATTCTAAAATGGAGAGAGAGAGAAGAGGAAGGGAAACTTAAAACCAATGACACATTTTTTTTAAAACATTTGGAAAAACGTGTGGAGTCGTGGTAATGGACGAGGAAGATAATTGATTTATGATCTTGTGAGCTAATTTCAAAAAACTTTAAAGGGGTTGGTTTAAAAGAAAACGAAGTTTTGATACAATCACATTCAGTCAAAGTTAAGCTATTCTATAATCGTGAAAACTACGTCTAAGGAAATTGTCTGCTATGACCCTATTCATATACGTATGAATACCGTCATTCAGACAACTTCAATCATATCATGGTTAACACTGAGTACACATTCAAGACACAAAAAGGCAATTATCAGGATCCTAAAGATTACACACTCATACAGATCTACACACTATACCTATATATACATCACGACATCACAAACTCAAGGGCCCACTACTAGCTAGGGATGACATAGACAACTACATGCGCTGACGTCTACATACAAGAGGGAGACCGAAACCAGAACGATACGAAAACAAGATCGAAAGAACGAAGTCATGTAAGGCGAGGGTAAGAAGATAGTCGGATGGACGGGACAAAAATATTGCAAAAAGATTTAATGATGAAAGAAGGATTTGGTGCAAAATATGGTATTATATACCTTTTTAAATTATATATACATATTCACCTACTTAAAAGTGAGTAGATGTAGCAAATCAAAGTTTTGGAAAAAGTAAGATGAAGGAAGAATGGGTAGGGTGAGAAACGATTGTTTTGCAAATGAAAATAAGTTTACACAAAGATTTTTGAAATGTGGTCACTGATATAATAATAATAAAGTAATTGAAGTTCCCTCTAGTTTCGAAAATATTTTTTTTTTAAATATCTACGGTAAGTGGTTATAAATAGATCTGGTAGTTTAGAAAATTAATATATATATATTGGATTATGAATTGATAACAAGGTTTAAAACTAAAATACGGAAGATACCGGTTAGAAATAATTACTAGATAATAACTTGAAAATCTATAACTAAGGAAAGTTTTATAATCCAAGGAGGAATTTTAATTTAACCGAGAAGCAAGAAATTTTAAATATATAAGAAAAAGTTTTCAAAGAAGTTAAACCGAGCGAAGAATTTAATAATGAATTTCGAAAACACTTTCAAAGAATGGAGGATTCGCAATGGATGGATTTGAAGAATTATCGATAAGTGTCATGAAGCGATCACGTGAGTCGTGGGCAAGAATGTGATTGTAAGATGGTAATTAAAGATTTTTGATGAGGAATTTTGAAATTCAAAGAATGCATTCGAGTTAACCGAAAGGTAGGGAGTCTAAGTTCATCAAGGAATTGAAACTGGGGAAGGAATTCGAAAAAATATAATATTGAAAAATTCTTTAGAAAGATCGGGAGGCTGAATGGAAAAGATGAACCATGAAAAGCCACGGTGGAATCCTACAGTCAATGACACAGAAGGGTAATGATCTGAAAGGTGCTAGCAATCAGCGATTCTATTCATCGGGTCGTTCAACGATCAGGATAACTTAGCTCTAAGACTTCCTAATGAGCTAAACTACAATCAGGATCTAAGGGGAAAGTTCCTAAGAGAATCAAGGCTACGTTCTGCTGGGCCCGAAGTCGATGGAGCTGGGCGAGCGACTAAACTAAAAGAAGAGCTCTAGGAATCTAATTTGGTCAGAGCTAGGAGGAAGAGGCTACTAAGGTATCCTAAGACGGGTACAGCTAAATCTTAACCAATGCGTCTAACTATCAAACTGGGACGCCTACCTAAGTCTTCCTACCATCTAAGACTGGGAAAACCTAAATTTAGACTTGTACATGGATATTAAACGAATGTGGTACTCCTATTGTTCCGAACTTTTGCAAGACCTGCATGGGCCACCACTAAAACCTGTCACGCCCCGCTTCCCAAAATGGACGGAGGCGAAGCGTGACTAAGGCCCGCTTAGGCCAGAGCTGAGAAGCTCGGACCCAATAAGCGTCTGTAGGGGTACCATTTTAAAAGTTTCAGGTTCTTGCATTAATATAGTTCGAAACAACAGAAAGTACGGAAAGGAAGTTGCATTCATTAAATAAGAGACGTAATATCCAACAAGTACAAAGTCTAAAAAAGAAAGCCTAAGCGTGGCAACAAACTATCTAAAAGCAAACTAAAAGTAGTAACCTCTGAAAGTGACGACTAAAAGACCTCAAGGTCTGGTCCTCATCAGGCACGTGCTCTGGGTCGACGTCCTCGGCTCCTCGTACTCCAGTGAGTCTGCCTCGTCCACGAACTCTGGCTGAACACCTGACGTACAGCACCCAAGAGAAAGGAACTGTACGTCAGGTAAAGTCTACAAGAAGGGTTAGACTTTACTGCAAGTGCACCGAACTTTAACAACGGTTTACTGGTTGATTAGCATGCTGAGGTTCTTTTACACAACAGTTTACTGGTTGATTATCATACTGTGGTTATAACAGGGTAACACGACAGGAAGTAACGCAGCAGGAAAGTAAAGCGTAGCAAGTAGTAGTCGTAGCGTGTGCTACCAACTACGGGACTAACCTACAGGTGTCAAGACAAGACGGGACGTGACGGGACAAGACAAGACAGGACAAGTGAGACACGAAAGGGTTCACGCCTTACGGTTCGAGGGGGATCAGACCCTCTTACCGTGCGCACGCTCAACCCAACCCCAAACCCAGGAACTCAGGACAAGATTTACAGGGATCATTTCCGCTAGGGAAACATCCGAAACGCCCGAAGGCTTTTTGTGTAACAGGGATCACTTCCGCTAGGAAAGCATCCGAAACGCCCGAAGGCTTTTTGTGTAACAGGGATCACTTCCGCTAGGAAAGCATCCGAAATGCCCGCTGGCTTTTTGTATCACGGGGATCACTTCCGCTAGGAAAGCATCCGAAACGCCCGCAGGCTTTTTGTATCATGGGGATCACTTCCGCTAGGAAAGCATCCGAAACGCCCGAAGGCTTTTTGTATCACGGGGATCACTTCCGCTAGGAAAGCATGCGAAACGCCCGAAGGCTTTTTGTGTAACAGGACAGGACATGACAAGTGTAGGAAGTAGTTATTCTAGGGTGTCCACACACACGCACACACATGATAGCCCTACAGCATCAAAGTTGTTGTCAGGCTCAGACTTCGTCGTCAAGTCTGAGCCGTCAGGAGTCGTCCCGGACGCTATCATTTCACGTCCGGTTCTATTTGTTCACAGTCTAACAGTTCTAGCAATCTACGACCAAAGCACGGTCAAAAACGCAAGTGGGTACACTTGCCTGCGATGGCGAGTGTGTCGTCCTCTCGAATCGTCTCGTCCAGGCGTCGCGTCCGCGGTAGTCCGTCTGAAACAGGTCATGGCGACGATGTCAGGTCGCAATTTCATCAAGTCCTATTAGGGTTCGTGTCTAGGTTATCGGGGCTATCCTATTTGTCAATCATCAAAATTTTGGTGTTTTATCAACCTAAATCGACCACTACCCTATGTGCACAGAAAATTTGTCCGATGGTCGATTTCTACGGTGAGCAGCGTTTTACTGGTGCGAAAAAGTAAATTTAATTGTAGTTGTCCAGTTTTAGTTAGGTTTTCAGTTTGCTACGGTGTGGGTTTCGCTACGAGTTTAGAGGGACCAACCTGGTGTGAGGAACGCGCATTTAATTTGGCGTCGGGTCTGGAAACGGTGGCGGTGCTCATGTCCCCGGCTGCGGGTAGCGCAATAAAGATGGAATCGTCATATTCCAGACAGTAGCAAGGGGGCGTACTTAATTATCTGCGTCATTAAAATAACGATATCAAGCTATATGGTTCTAAACAAAGATGGTACCATTATGTTTATGTCTCACTAATATATATACACCACTCATTATAACTCATCCGGTATTAACTAACTTATTTTATAAATTAACCTAACTAACCTACATGCATCGGATTTACATGTACTGCTCACTAACATACCAAGTTAATGTCACACATGTAAAGGCAATTATAGCGACCATGAGGTTAACAGTCAATGGTTGATGTTATAACTTTCCTTGAACGTCACACTTATCAACATTATCTTTTCTATTAAGAAACTAACATCTGACTTGCAGTTAACATTTAAGTAGCTATTATTCACTGTTAGTGTGGTTCTGATAGAAATGATAAGCTAGTAACTTATTGATATTATATAGATTTTAGTGTAACTTACTGATAGCTAACCTTACTAACATTATATCATAAAGCCAGCCTCTGTTAACAACCTACACATACTAACATCGTACTTATAATTTCTGTTATGCACTACTAATACATTAATCCTCATTTTACAAAAATACACAAAGAGTTCACTAACCCAACAGATTACATGGGCGCCGGAAGAGCGCGGCAGCGCCGCTAAGGGGATAGGGCGGCGGCGTTCGCAGCAGGCGGCGGCGCTCGGGGGACAGAGGCGGTGGCTGCGCAGTGAGAGGACGAGGCAGCGGCGGGGCCGTGGATCGCAGAGAGAAGAGGCGCGGCTGCGGATCTTGGGCGTGGCGGAGCATCTGAGAGCGAGAAAGAGGGAGACGAGAGGGCGGCTGAGAGGGGAGCGCGAGGCGGCGGGGATCTGGCTAGGGCGGCGCTGCGGGCGGCGATCTTGCCGTGGGCGAAAGGGGAGAGGTTAAGCTGCACGGGGAGATCTTGGCCGTGGATCGAGGGGAGGGCGGCGGAGGAAGGTCCGCGGAGGCGGCGCTGCGGAGATGGGGTCATGGCGGTGCGGCCCTTGTGCAGCGGCGGAAGAGGGAAGGCGTGGCGATGGAGATGTGGTGGCTGTGCGGTGGAGATGAGGGTGGCGCTGCGTGGATCTACGGCGGAGTTGATCGCGGTGGCTGTGCGGGTCGACGCGCTGCGAACGACGACGAACAGGGTCGGGGATGTCGGCGATCGGGATCGACGCGGCGGCGCTGGGAGAGCGAGGGCGGCGCGATGATGCACGTTGCGGCGCCGGTGGGGGGTAGGCCGAGGTAGGGAGAGGAGGAGAGGGATGAAAGGAGATCGGGGGGGTTTGTGTTAATTGGGGGCCGGCGGCTGGGAGAGCAGCCCCCCTGGGGCTTGGAAGCGTGAAAGAGGCTCTTTGGCTTTAGGGTTAGGGTTATTAGAATAGGGTTATTATAAAAAGGGTTTTAAATTCTTATTAATAGGGTATATGTTAACTATATAGACCTAAGATAATGGTTGAATGGGTGAGGGGCAAGGGATAGAGGGTGTACAGGTTTGGTTAAGTCAAGAGGAAGTTAGAGAAACAGCTTAGGGAGATATTTTAAAACGATTTAAAATACGATATTTAACCAAATTTGGCTAACAAATTCGAATTTAAATCTGACGGGGAGATCAACGGTCGAGATTTCTCCGAGCGATATCTTTCAATCCGGCCGTCAGAAAATTAATCCGAAAATACCGGGGCGATCGTGGAGACGAGACACGCAGATCTACGGAGCCTGATCGTGCGTAACGCCTACCAAAAATTTACGTAAAATTGAAAACGGCGTTTCCTAACGCCCCTATCATTCAAAGTCGTTTCGCGCAAAAACGAGCCGTGAAAGACGTTCCCAAAAATTACTATAAAATCCAACACCCCAAAATGATCGCAACGGCATATCACATCGCATATGCCGGGACTCAGAAATAGCCAAAGAAAATACGTGCACGATAAAGCACGTGCACGCAGGAAATACAAACGGTCGGAAAGCGGCCGTTACAGCCAGGCCGGCTCTGGCCGGCCTTGGCCAGGGTCAGGGGGCCCTGGCCGTGGCTAGGGCCAGGCCTGGTCGAGGCCAGGCCTGGCCGAGGCCAGGCCAGGGCCAGGAGGCCCTGGCCGGCCTCGGCCATCGCCAGGGGCCGGCCTGGCCGGCCCTGGCAGGGGCCAGGGCCGGCGCCCTGGCCTCAGGCCAGGGCCAGGCTGGCCCTGGCCGGGGGCCAGGGCCCTGTCGGCCCTGGCAGAGGCCAGGGCCGGCGCCCTGGCCTCAGGCCAGGGCCTGGCCGGCCCTGGCCGGGGGCCAGGGCCAGGCCAGGGGCCTGGCTGGCCTTGGCAGAGGCCTGGGCCTAGCCGAGGCCGGCCCTGGCCGCTGCCAGGGCCACGGCCGGTCCTGGTAGAGGCCAGGGCCACGGTCATTAACGGCCCTTGGCCTCAGCCAGGGCCAAGCCCCGGTTGGCCCTTTTTTTCATGGGGAAAGGGGGGCTTGCATGACCGGAGGGGGTTGCTTGCATGGCCGGTCTCTACTGAGCCGGCGGCAGTTGTCTGCGGCAAAATTCTCCTGTAGGGGGGAAGCGCCTGGATCCATACGGGAACCGGCGGCGGTGGCTTGCAGAAAACTCCCCTCAAGGAAAGTTCGACCTTGGCCAAGTTGCGATGGCAACACTTTCTTCGGAAGGAAGAAGAATTCGGCCTTGGCACGGCCACGACATGACTTCGGCAATGGCCAGGGAATTGTCGAAATATTTCAGCTATGTCACCCTGTAATAGGGTGTAGGCCCTGCAAAATACGTTTGCAAAATACGTTTGAAAAATTTGTTTTCAAAATACTGCAAAATACATTTGCAAAATACGTTTGAAAAATACGTTTTCAAAATACGTTTTTTTCAAAAACGCTTTTCCGCTGCAAGTACTATAAGAGTACTATCATTTGATAAGTGAGGGGGAAATATTGAAAGTTGTTCTAGATGGTGATTGGAATCGTAGAGACCTTTCCGATTCAAGAGCAACATCTTCAATATTTTTCGAAAGTAACTTATCAAATATAATAATATCATTTCAAGTGGGATTTTTTTCCAAGTGGGAGTGATATTAAACTAGTCTCAAAATTTCCACATTCGATTGATTCAGCATCTCAATGGATCATGATTCGACCAGTGGTCTTTTGGACTAGTTTGTGGGACACCTCAGCCCAGTCTGGGGGTAGTGAACCATGGACTAGCCATTTCCATGGTCGGTCCGCTGGCCGAGACTAATGAATCATGAAAATGTAACAATGTGATGACTATGTATATGAAATTAATGCAATGTTTTTGATCGAACTTTCTTTTCATGTCTTTTGCAGCATTTTAAAACTAAAATGTCTTCTGCCGCTAAGAACATCGTCGCTGGGTTGAACAAAGGTGAAAAACTCAACGGCGATAATTACAAATTATGGTCCATCAAGATACAATACATTCTAGAGGAGCAAGACGTGCTCGAAACTCTAAAGAACGTAATGATTGAACCTGAGTTGGGCACTACGGCCCAACACAGACGAGACAAGGAAGCTTTTGATGCTTGGTCTCGAAAGAACAAGATAGCTCGTATTACGTTATTGTCCAGTATGGCCGATGACATAATGCGCATCTTCCGAGAGCATGACCTAGCCATGGACATATGGTCCAAGCTTGAGGAGAAGTTTGATGGCACCTCGGTGTCCAAACTTCGTTCTTTAACTATAAGATTTGATTCATACAAGAAACGTCCAGATCATTCCATGGGGAAATATCTGCGACATATGGCGAATCTAATCTCAGATTTAAAGGATGCAGGTCATGTGCTCACTAATGAGCAACAAATCCAAGCAGTCATACGTTCCCTACCAAATGGGTGGGACCAAATGAAGATGCATCTCACTCATAATGAGAGCACCAAGAACTTCAGTGATGTTTCTAAGCACCTCGAGTTAGAGGAAGAGTGGCTTGCGGCTGCCAAGCCAAGTGCAGAAGTGCACATGGTTGCTAGTTCCTCACACGGGTGAAAGAAACGGAAAAATTGTTCGAAGTTTACTAATGAACGTAATAAGCAACCTGAGTCTACCAAGAAACCCAAACATAAGGGTGGGAACAAGAAATGGCACAAGAAGAAAGACTTGAAGAGGATCAAGTGCTTCAAGTGCAACAAGTTAGGTCACTATGCATGTTCTTGTACGGATGGAGGTGACAAGGTAACTTGTAATACTAGTTACATATGTGTTTCTAGTTCAATATTTCTTGTAGAATCTAATCCATTTTGGATAATTGATTCAGGTGCCACCGACCACATAGCAAGGGACAGACGGTCCTTCGTGGAGTATCACCGGATACCCCAAGGAACAAAGTGGATATATGTAGGAAACAACACACGTGTTGAAGTGAAAGGCGTTGGGACTTGAAAGCTCGTCTTGGACAACGGCCGCACTATCTTACTACATGATGTCCTCTTCGCTCCGGATATTCGAAGGAATATTATATCTGTGGTCGTGTTAATGGCTCTTGGTTATAGTTGGATTTTTCATGATTGTAAAGTGGACTTGTTTTGTAATAATTCTTTAATTGGTACTGGGTATGTTTTCAAAGGATTTATTGTATTAAATACAATGTATGACTCCTCATTTTGTAATGAAAATTTCCTTGTTACAAATTCTTCGACTTATGAGTCAGATATAATTTGTTGGCACGCAAGGCTTGGTCACATTGGACCAACGCGTATGGATAGACTTGCCAAACATGGCCTTCTATCCAATGTTTCAAAGGTCGATATGTCGACCTGCGAACATTGCCTTGTAGGGAAATCTTGTCGCAAGCCGTTTAGAACCGGTACAATGGCCGAGGTTCCATTACAGCTCATCTATTCAGACATATGTGGTCCGATGAATGTCAAGACAAGACGCGGGAAGCCCTATTTCATCACTTTTATTGATGACTTCACCCGATTCGGTCATATCTATTTGATATCCCACAAAAGTGAAGCATTAATCTGCTTTAAAAACTATATGAGTTTGGTGGAAAATCAATTATATCGCAAGATTAAGTTCTTGCGAACCGATAGAGGCGGTGAATATCAATTCGCAAGTTTGAAGGAACTTTGTGATGAAAAGGGCATAGTTCATCAGGTAAATATGCCTTATACTCCGCAACAAAATGGTGTTGCAGAAAGGAGGAATATGACTTTAATGGAAATGGTCCGTTCAATGATGGCGCAAGCTAACTTGCCAATCACCTTTTGGGGTGATGCATTATTGACGACTGCTTTCATCTTGAACCGCGTACCCTCGATATCAGTTAGCTCCATACTTATGAGTTGTGGAACCAAAGGTCTCCTGACTTAAGCATTTTAAAACCTTGGGGGTGTGCATCCTACGTACGCACATATTTCCTCCCATAAGTATGGCAAACTTGGGCCAAGGGGGAGGAAATGTATCTTTATACGATACGCAGAAAACTCCAAAGGTTATGTTTTCATTGGTCAGGAAGACAATGGAGGACTAATTGAATTTGAGTCGAGGGATGTCACTTTCTTGGAAAATGAGTTTCCAAGACAGGGCGAGATAAGTCAGGACTTATCTCTATTTGAGATTTATGATCAAGAAGGATTACCTCATTCGAGTGGGAGAATTCTTGGTGAAGACGAAAATACGTTTCAACCTTCACCAATGGATGATACGAATGATGCGAATCTTATTCCATACGAGAATAATGATCCAAGTGGGATCATTTCTAACAACATTCCAAGTGGGAGTGATATTAGAATTGATCTAAATTCAAGTCAACAAGGCCTTGAAGAATCTCAAATACGACGTAGTAGTCGTACAAGGTTGGCTCCTCTAAGATTTGAGGATGAATTTCCGCAAACCTTTATGACTTTACTACGGGATTATGACGAGCCTGCTACTTTCAAACAGGCCGTATCATGCCCTGCAAAAGACAAATGGATGGAAGCGATGAAGGAGGAGTTGGAATCCATGAAAGTTAACCAAGTCTGGGACTTAGTTGACTTACCCAGAGGACGTAGAGCTATTGGGAACAAATGGGTTCTCAAGATCAAGCATAAGGCTGATGGCTCTATAGACAGATATAAAGCTCGCCTTATCGCGAAAGATTTTACGCAACAGGAAGGGATAGACTACGAAGAGACCTTCTCACCTGTTGTGCGTTTTACCTCGATTCGCTTGATTCTGGCTATGGTAGCTTGCTTAGACCTCGAATTACATCAGATGGATGTAAAGACTGCCTTTCTCAATGGAGAATTGGACGAGGAGATCTATATGGAACAACCAACAGGGTTTGTAAAAGAAGGAAACGAACATAAGGTTTGTAAACTTCGTAAGTCCATATATGGTCTTAAACAATCCTCGAGGCAATGGTATATACGATTTCAAGAAGTTGTCTTATCAAATGGTTTTTCCATGCTTGATGAAGATAACTGTGTATATATCAAGAGGATTAAAAGCAAGTATGTTATTATGTCTCTATACATAGATGACATTTTAATAGCCGGAAATGACAAGGGCTTTGTGATGGATATCAAGGCTTGGCTTTCATCAGTTTTTGAGATGAAAGACATGGGAGAAGACGCATATATCCTTGGAGTTAAGATTTCAAGGAATCGTTCAAAGAAACTTCTTTCTCTTTCACAAGAGACTTATATAAAGAAGGTTCTAGAACGTTTTAATATGCAGGACTGCAAGTCCATTGATACTCCTATAAGCAAATGCGATAATTTATGTCTGAAATCGTGTCCAAAGAACCAAAAGGAAAAGGAAATTATGGAAAAAGTTCCATATTCCAGTGCAGTTGGTAGTTTTATGTATGCTATGATGTGTACAAGACCGGACATCTGTTTTACCGTTGGAATGGTAAGTCGTTACCAATCCAATCCAGGGCAAGTACACTGGAAAGCGGTTAAGAGGATAATACGATATCTTAAAGGAACTGCAGACTATGCTTTATGCTATCAAGGAGATGCCTTGAGGCTCGAAGGCTACACTGATGCTGATTGGGCGGGTGATCTCGATGAGCGACGATCGACCTCAGGATATGTTTTTCTACTCGGATCTGGTGCAATATCCTGGAGTAGCAAGAAACAATCCTGCATCGCACTTTCAACTATGGAAGCCGAGTTTGTAGCATTTAGCATGGCAGTCCAAGAGGCTGTTTGGCTTAGGAAGTTCTTAGACAGGCTAATTGATGCAAGTGACTCAGGTGCTGTTCCAATACACAGTGACAGTCAAGCATCTATAGCCTATGTCAAAGATCCAAAATTCCATTGTAAGACCAAACACATTGATATCCGCTACAAATTTGCAAAAGACTATGATAAGACCAAGAAGGTAGACATAAGGTACATATCTACGCATGAGATGATAGCAGATCCGCTTACGAAGGCGATCCCCAGAGATGTGTTCTACAAACACTTATCATCTCAAGGGTTGCGTAAGAGCTGAGTTGTACAAATGTAAATTCCTATGTCTGTAAAAGATCAAATTTAATAAAAGAATAAGTTCTTTTTCAAACATTGCATATGAGTTTCTAGAAAATGTTTGTGTACATTTTAAAATCTCAGCTATATTTTCTAGTATGTCGGACAGATTGAGGTTGGCTCTCTCACATGAGCAACTGCCTTTATTATATCAGACGGATAAAATAAAGATGAGACATGTTTAAAGTCAAAATCGTCAGACGGATGATTTAGAGTCATGACTTAAACAAAATGGTCGTATGAAATATCTGCATCATATGGATGCTTACAAAAGATCTAAAAGGATTCTTAAATCCTATCTGTCTTATGCGGGATGTGGATCAAGAAGATTATTTGAGTAGTAAAAGGGACTCAAAATCAGACATTGTGGTGTCTGATCATCATCCTTACAACATCATTAAGACATACGCTCCCTGGGAAAGGAGTGATGTTGTAATACGTATTCATACTACGTATGCATTTGACCATTGGATTAGAATAGTAATTGTGTTTACTATTATTTGAGACCCAAAGACCACATGGGTCTTAACTCGTTACCCTTATGGACTCTAATTGGTTCCTTTAGATTTGACTGGGTGATTGCTATCTTAGCATGTTGCTTATGGACTATGGTCAATTCGGTCCGGCGGGGCATGTTAGAAAAGCGAGTCAAGTCAAAGATCGAAAGGATCGCAAGAAGAGGAAGATTAATTTCATATTCACATTTGGACTTTAAAGATTCAAAGCTGGCCAGCCAATTGTAATCCAGATGAGATTCAATTGTTGAATATAAAGTGTAAGAAATGTGAAGAAATAATCTAGGGTAAAGCATGCGTTAATCTACTCAACTTTGCACCTCGAGGAGTGTTGTGTATCTCTAACAAGTGCATAAACAGCAGACTCTATGCGCATGACGGTCACACGGCCTATTTCTTGGTATGATAAACAGAAGAGTTAAAGGAAAAGATGTTTCCTTACAATCCCCTCAAGTGTGAGTGGGAGATGTTGGATATGGACGATATGAATACACCCATGAGGGGATGTATGAGGGAATACGGACCTCAGATGTCACGTGCACAAAAGCGTGCACGAAGGGAACCTTTTCTCGTGTGAAAAGGACCACTCGATAAGTGGAAAAAGTCACTTTATAAGTGCATAAAGGCACTTGATAAGTGAATGAAGAAGAGGATAAGTAAATGTGCTAATATAGGCTAATAAGCTTATATTTAGTTATTTCCTACAATAACTACCCCTAAAGCCTATAAATAGGACCCAAGGGTAAAGCATTTACACTAATCTAACCATGCCATAAGTTTGCCTAAGGCAACTTGTGTTCTTCTTCTCCCTTCCACTAAAATCCTCTTCTATATAGAGATTTAGGCGGTGAAACGCTACTTCGATCCTCCGTGACGAAGTACTGACCGTTATGGCAGTTTTGACAGGATCTTACACAACCTTCCTTAACATGTTAAGAAACTTAATTTCAAATGTCAACAGGTATACTCAAAAGAACAGCAGAGGGAGGAGAGCGGTAAATCAGTTTGTCATGGTTGTCCTTTTATTTTTGCATGATTTAGTGATATTGGATATGTTTGTTAAGATCCATAGCCCTGATGGTATACCCATCTATACTTGCACATAAAAACATAATAGAATCCACACTGACAATCTAATTGGAAATATTACATAACTTAGATGATGCATCCAGACAAAGTAGTATGACTTATCGGCAGAAGTAACATATAGCCACAACAGAAACTTCTCTGACATGATAATGCACAAATTCATAGACAATAATAAATCATGCTTAATTTAAAATTGTCTGAAGACATCAAGCCACATTCAATTTAAGATTGTAGAAAATAGTTTCAAACTTGCAAAATTATGATATACAAGTCTTGGAGAATGTCATAAACAGGACGAATATCAATTGATTAACTTTCTTCGGTCATATTAAGAAAGCATAAAAAGCGGGTTGACGGTGGGAATAAGTGCGAGCCAGTAAAGTTTAAACAAGCAAATAAGTTGATCGATAAGTACATTTCTTGCCCCATGAGTGATCCAGACATAGAATGACTTGCCTAGCCATGATAGACTTCAAATGTCTAATAGTAGACCCAAAGGCAATAACACCAAGCTGCCTAACGGGTAACAATGGATGGGGACTAGATGTGGTTGAAGAAATTAAGAAAGACTAATTATGGATTTGTAAAGATAAAGGAATAAATAGGTTTTACGATAAAGATGCATTTGTATTTGGATCTGCAAAATTTCCGATTTTCTTAGTTCCTTGAATCTTTTGCCAGTTTGGCGAGTTTTTACAATAAAGATGATGTCGTAAGGAGACCGGGGGTCGATAGGTGGCAGATCTACGATATTGTCAACTTATTGGAGAGTGTTGGGATCAGATCTTGCTTTTTTCATGTTTTCAAGTTCTTCCATGAAAGATATAAATTATTTAGTTTTTGAACAGCAAGGCACTTAAATGAGTTACATTTTTTGGTGAATATAAGTTGCAGCAATTTAAACTTGACCTGACGAGTTTACTTATCTGATAGGATAATGAGAAAATAGATTTGTTTCTTTCTCAGGAAGTTGAGGCAAAATTTGATTTATTTTTGATTATTTTTGTTTCTTTCTCAGGAATAGTATATGAGAGTCTGGGATGGAATTCAATTATGTTGAGTTTTCTCTGAAATTATGTTTTTGAGACTTCAATGGTTGTTTATGATTTGAGATTTGTGTATGTGCTCATTTTTAATAGCAATGGAATCCAATTCGGACTCTTTTGCAACTAATCTCTGTTGCTGGTGCATAAAACTAATCTCTCTTTGTTAATAAGCAAATGTTATATGGAATTGTGTTCTTGCTTGAGTGCATCCGTTTATATGAACTGGACTATTGGCAAAGATGTAACAGATAGGTGGATAATATTGATCGAATCTCCTCAGAAGATGATATGGCTGCATTGATGATGATTCTGTTTTTTCCTCCTTTTCATTGTGAGAAATCTTTTTCTTTTGTCAAATGCTGGCGTTTAAGAAAAAGTTTGATGCCTCATCCTTGGCCAGGATTCACGATATGATCGTTAATTAATCCTTTGTTGTTTTGTTGTTTTGCTTCCCATATGTTCATTCACATCCAGAAATTTTCAAGAATGTTAGTTCGGTTTCCATGAGGGTTAGAAGGAAGATATCATCGATCCCCTACTTTAATTCAAAGCTGGGGTTTCTTTTTGCAAAAGCGCTAATGTTTTACATGCCCTCATTTTTCTAAAATTCATGCAAATTAAAAAATTTTAAAATCACCTTTTGACTTGAATGAATAGTAAATGGAAGCCAGAGATTGAGGTTTAGATTCTAAGATTTTGACTTCTATTTGTATCCTTAAATTGATGTGTAGGAACTAACAATAGAATTAAGATATGTCTCTAGGGAGAATGGCGATCTCTTGGATTCCCATTCATTTTTATGTATTATGACATCACGAACTGGCTTTTATGATTTCCAGATTATGCAGCAAAGTATCAATAATAGATCTGACATGTAGTGCAGTATAATTACATGAGGATATTGAGGCTAGTGATGGTTTTTGTAGTTGCATAAATCATGATTGTTATGCTTATGCTTGAAGAAATAATCCATTCGTTATCAACTGATCAAGTGATCATTGCAAGTGCCTTTAGTTATCAGAAATTATACATAATAGCATACATCAATCTCACATTTGTGTCAAAGAGCCTAAATGCTGATGGTATAGATATACTATGGTATGTTTGTCATTTAATTTGCATAATTTCAATCCTGAAATTCAGAATCCATCACAGGTTCCAAGCGTTATACATGTTAGCATCAATTTAAACAACATGTTAAGAAACTTCGTCACAACCTTCCTCGTTTTGACAGGATCCTACACAACCTTCCTTAACATCCTCCAGATGATGTGCCAACTCACGACATCCCATATGCAAACCGAACAATCCTCTAATGCAGAGATCAACATAGATCCTACTGAATTGAAGATCATGGCAGTGATGGGTCCTCTGTAATTCATTAAAGTGGTGGGGCATTAAGCCTAGATATGTTGACATTTGCTAGTGTATATATGCATAAATATGAAGCTCACATATTGTGCACAATTTACATAGCCAAAAAAATCTCAAAATAATACCCCACTTGTGTCCATTTAAGACTCCGGATTCATCTTCTGAAAGCGTGATTTGATCTTCTTGAACCCCAAGATCGAGCACGTTAACATGTATCATTCCATCTTCCCTCCTGACGAACATCTTTGATTCAGATGCTCATTTCAATTTACATTATCCTCTTTCCTTGCAAAAGGGAATATAATACTCATTTCAATTTCCTGACATCAAAAAACGAGGAAGGGAATAAAACGGAGAGTAAAAGAATTTAGGCTTCAATCTCAAAATACTATGGTTTTATATGTTGTCAAAACGAGGAGATATAGGAAGGTTGTGACGAAGTTTCTTAACATGTTGTCAAAACGAGGGATAGACTACGAAGAGACCTTCTCACCTGTTGTGCGTTTTACCTCGATTCGCTTGATTCTGGCTATGGTAGCTTGCTTAGACCTCGAATTACATCAGATGGATGTAAAGACTGCCTTTCTCAATGGAGAATTGGACGAGGAGATCTATATGGAACAACGAACAGGGTTTGTAAAAGAAGGAAACGAACATAAGGTTTGTAAACTTCGTAAGTCCATATATGGTCTTAAACAATCCTCGAGGCAATGGTATATACGATTTCAAGAAGTTGTCTTATCAAATGGTTTTTCCATGCTTGATGAAGATAACTGTGTATATATCAAGAGGATTAAAAGCAAGTATGTTATTATGTCTCTATACATAGATGACATTTTAATAGCCGGAAATGACAAGGGCTTTGTGATGGATATCAAGGCTTGGCTTTCATCAGTTTTTGAGATGAAAGACATGGGAGAAGACGCATATATCCTTGGAGTTAAGATTTCAAGGAATCGTTCGAAGAAACTTCTTTCTCTTTCACAAGAGACTTATATAAAGAAGGTTCTAGAACGTTTTAATATGCAGGACTGCAAGTCCATTGATACTCCTATAAGCAAATGCGATAATTTATGTCTGAAATCGTGTCTAAAGAACCAAAAGGAAAAGGAAATTATGGAAAAAGTTCCATATTCCAGTGCAGTTGGTAGTTTTATGTATGCTATGATGTGTACAAGACCGGACATCTGTTTTGCCGTTGGAATGGTAAGTCGTTACCAATCCAATCCAGGGCAAGTACACTGGAAAGCGGTTAAGAGGATAATACGGTATCTTAAAGGAACTGCAGACTATGCTTTATGCTATCAAGGAGATGCCTTGAGGCTCAAAGGCTACACTGATGCTGATTGGGCGGGTGATCTCGATGAGCGACGATCGACCTCAGGATATGTTTTTCTACTCGGATCTGGTGCAATATCCTGGAGTAGCAAGAAACAATCCTGCATCGCACTTTCAACTATGGAAGCCGAGTTTGTAGCATTTAGCATGGCAATCCAAGAGGCTGTTTGGCTTAGGAAGTTCTTAGACAGGCTAATTGATGCAAGTGACTCAGGTGCTGTTCCAATACACAGTGACAGTCAAGCATCTATAGCCTATGTCAAAGATCCAAAATTCCATTGTAAGACCAAACACATTGATATCCGCTACAAATTTGCAAAAGACTATGTAAGACCAAGAAGGTAGACATAAGGTACATATCTACGCATGAGATGATAGCGAATCTGCTTAAGAAGGCGATCCCCAGAGATGTGTTCTACAAACACTTATCATCTCAAGGGTTGCGTAAGAGCTGAGTTGTACAAATGTAAATTCCCATGTCTGTAAAAGATCAAATTTAATAAAAGAATACGTTCTTTTTCAAACATTGCATATGAGTTTCTAGAAAATGTTTGTGTACATTTTAAAATCTCAGCTATATTTTCTACTATGTCGGACAAATTGAGGTTGGCTCTCTCACATGAGCAACTGCCTTTATTATATCAGACGGATAAAATAGAGATGAGACCTGTTTAAAGTCAAAATCGTCAGACGGATGATTTAGAGTCATGACTTAAACAAAATGGTCGTATGAAATATCTGCATCATATGGATGCTTACAAAAGATCTAAAAGGATTCTTAAATCCTATCTGTCTTATGCGGGATGTGGATCAAGAAGATTATTTGAGTAGTAAAAGGGACTCAAAATCAGACATTGTGGTGTCTGATCATCATCCTTACAACATCATTAAGACATACGCTCCCTGGGAAAGGAGTGATGTTGTAATACGTATTCATACTACGTATGCATTTGACCATTGGATTAGAATAGTAATTGTGTTTACTATTATGTGAGACCCAAAGACCACATGGGTCTTAACTCGTTACCCTTATGGACTCTAATTGGTTCCTTTAGATTTGACTGGGTGATTGCTATCTTAGCATGTTGCTTATGGACTATGGTCAATTCGGTCCGGCGGGGCATGTTAGAAAAGCGAGTCAAGTCAAAGATCGAAAGGATCGCAAGAAGAGGAAGATTAATTTCATATTCACATTTGGACTTTAAAGATTCAAAGCTGTCCAGCCAATTGTAATCCAGATGAGATTCAATTGTTGAATATAAAGTGTAAGAAATGTGAAGAAATAATCTAGGGTAAAGCATGCGTTAATCTACTCAACTTTGCACCTCGAGGAGTGTTGTGTATCTCTAACAAGTGCACAAACAGCGGACTCTATGCGCATGACGGTCACACGGCCTATTTCTTGGTATGATAAACAGAAGAGTTAAAGGAAAAGATGTTTCCTTACAATCCCCTCAAGTGTGAGTGGGAGATGTTGGATATGGACGATATGAATACACCCATGAGGGGATGTATGAGGGAATACGGACCTCAGATGTCACGTGCACAAAAGCGTGCACGAAGGGAACCTTTTCTCGTGTGAAAAGGACCACTCGATAAGTGGAAAAAGTCACTTTATAAGTGCATAAAGGCACTTGATAAGTGAATGAAGAAGAGGATAAGTAAATGTGCTAATATAGGCTAATAAGCTTATATTTAGTTATTTC
>CM061133.1:122415878-122431479 GCA_030789695.1 Scilla litardierei
CGCCTCTGATGTGGTATTTAGACTATGTGGTCAGCTCCACAATACCAGCCTCTATCCTAATTGTCACTGGGATGTGATGTACCAACAGGCGCTCTCAAATACACCATTGGTGTGGTGAGGATATCGGAATGATAGGATGATGGTGCGTTCATAAATTGCTTTGCAAATCTATAGTAGATGGCCATCCCACTGTGGGTACACGTTTTGTGAGTTCTCAGTATATGGACCGGACATGTAACCTGCATTTGTTGGATGATGATACTTTATATTGTAAGTCCAAATCTTTCAACCCTTGGAGGAAGCACAGAAGGCTTAACTCCGGTCTAATGGCCCTTTTAGGTGTCAACTATCTCTAGCTAATGAGTTTACTGCAATAGCTATATCGGGACGCGTGCAGTTAGCCAGGAGTGCCTGATTGCACTTAGATAAGGGACTTTAGGACCAGTTATATCATCCCCCTCTTCTAGCGATCGGAAGGGTTCTTTTTGTACATCCATTAAGTATAATATCGTAGGTGTACTTTGGATGACAATGGTCCTTTTAATTTCTCCAACGCACTTCTGGACGTTTGTAACAAGATTCTATGAGCCATAACTTTATACTTGCCTAGGTCATTTTATTTCATGTTTAAAAGTCAGGCTTGAACCGATGTTTCGGGTTTCTCTTCAGGAGATCCGATGAGATTTTAGTTGTTTATAACTTGATCTCAAATCCTGCTCTTTGCTCGGGTGCAAAGACAACCCTCAGTAGGAATCATTGCTTTGTCTAGCGATTCTCTTGGTTGTACATTATTCTTATTGTTTTTCTTCAATAGAATAGATGTCCCGAAGTATATTCAGGCATTTAAGGAAATGTGGAAATTATCTTTACCAAGATATCCACGAAGGTATGCCGTCACAACATCCAATACCAGCATATCCAAAATTTTCCTTCGCCAAATCGTATGGTATTCGCTTTTGATAACTTAGGGAGACTGATGCATCATTTATGAGACATTCTCATTTTAATTTGTTTGATCCCTAGTTTCAGCGAAATTTTCCTTGGGCTATAGGTTTACCTTATAGCATAAAATTTTGTATTTATTTTTCTTATGTGTGCAATACTTTATTTTATCCATAGGTTTGACACCTTTTGGTGTCTGGACTTCAGGTCCGAACATTTCACATTTCATAAGTGGGTCCAGCTCATCTTTTATTGCCTCGTTCCACATATGGTCAATCTCTATGTTTGCATTCTAGCAACGGAGTATGGAACGATAATTTATAAACATCATCGCTTTTGCAATGCATATGGCAATATGATACGTGAATATATTGTCGACAATTATGTTCTTTCTGTCCAACACCTCCGCAGTATGTACAACATTCACTTTCAATTTCAGTTTTTCCTGGCATTTCCTATGCAGTGGATTCCGGGAAGGGGTGAGGGTGTGGACATGATCTCATTGTCATGTGGCAGTATTGTCTCAACGTCTCCAGGTATGTTTCTTTGTTCTTTTATTTTCGTCCTTGGAGCCTGGTGGTCTGCCTCTTTTCTGTTGAGGAGTAGCCACTTCTACTGCTGGTTGATTGCATCCATTGTCGGGGATGTCAATCCTAGCTGGAGTATTTGCAGTAGGGATGTGTGATCCGACAATCTTCTGGTTGTCAGTAAATGCTTCCAGTAATTGGTGAACTGTGTTCTGTATGTGGAGGATTTTCAGGATCTCATCTTCACATAGTATTGTTACCAGATCTTAGTGGGTCAAGATTTTTGTATCCCACGTTATAATTTGCTTCGCGCCAGATTTTCTAGTATCTGGGCCTATTTTGGGTAAACTCATCTCAACGAGATCACGGTCTTCAAGGTGTGCCTTAAATGCGTCCCTGTTTGGGGTTCTAGGTATCTTATAAGTGAGAGTGAGTCAAACCCTGCATGGATACCTAGGCGACGTTAAGGACTGTTTTGGTCCTCTGTGGTGGTGCAATGCGGATTTAAACTACGTGACCGAAGATTCTCAATAAGAAATGTTTGGTGGCATTCCATATGCAAGTTGCATTGGAGATTCTGACCTCCAGAGAGTCTTTTATTTGCGATGTAGCATGCAGAATTTGCATGTCCCCATGCATCCATCGCAATCGGGATTTAATGGACGTTCAATCCAGTGGAGTCTACTTATCAGTGACTCTGCCGACCCATTTTGGGTATGAACATGCGGCAATGTATGTTCATTTTCTATTCCCGTTGCTTGGCAGTAATCTTGAAATGACCGGGAGATATATTTCCCAACATTAACCCGACTTATTTTCCATATTTGGTTGTCTGGGAAATGTGCCCGCAACATTTTTATTTTTGTGCCAATAGCTTTGGAAAAGCTAAGTTGCGGGTCTATAGTAGACACACATACGAATATTCTAAAGATGCATTTATCAGTACAATGAAGTACAGAAATAGCCCACTAGGGGGTGTATTTTATCCACATCTATCTCCTTATATTCTTTTTGAGGAAGCGTGGAGATTCTTTTTCAACTTTTCGTAGAGATGGCCTTGTAATTAGTTTTCCCGTGTAGCAAGGGAAGCGAGGGAATTCTCCTTCTGAAGAATCTTTTGGTTCTTCAAGTCATACCCATAGGATAAGTTGCGGTGCATCATCACTGATCTAGGATGGCCAAGTCTATCATGCCAGAGTAAAAACTTGGCTGATGTCGGGCACTTCAGGTGCTTCGTTTAATTTCGCTTCCTTTCTCCGAATCTTTGTATGGTTGAGGCCTGTAAGGCCCTCAAACCGTTCAAGTATGGATTTTAATCCTTTTCTTGAGATGTTACATACAGTAATTTGTTTTTCAAATGGAATCCGTTGAAACGGATGTCCATGAAATTTTAGAAAGTTTCTTTTGAAATTCGGAGAGATTACTGCATCCTTTATTTTGTTTCTGTGTCATTTAGAGGGCAACAGTGTTGCGATCCATGGATCTTCAATATGGCCATGATGTTGGGCTTTGTATTGAAAGATCGTATGTGTTTATTGTCTACTAATCAGTCATGAGAGCAGTTCATCTATTAAAAGATGAATTGTAGGCACATGCATTTTCAGATAATCATTTTCATTCAAAATCAAATTACATAATATGAAAACTCTCCTAACATGAAATGTTCTAAACAGTTTGCTAAGATAGAAGGCTAATCAAGCAGGTCATCATGTTCTAAGTCGTCAGCTGTAAACTTGACTGGAGCACCAGAGGTCATCAGGTTGTTTCAGCTTTATTTTTCTTGTTCTCTTTATACAAATCCTGGAGATGCTATGGAGTTCTGCACACTCTGCACCAGTGGCCTTTCATGCCACAACTACGGTACTGGTCTTTCCATTCCCTCTTGGGAGAGGGTGCATCATCTCTATTTTTGTCATTTCTACGCCAGGTGAACTTCTGCTTACTTTCATTTCTTCGTTGCTGGAATTGGCCCCTAGCCCTTTTGTTCTGTTCCCCATTATGTGGTCTTTTTTTCGTTTGTTGTCCCTCTTCTTTTGAGAAGAAGAGGCATTATGAGCTTCTGGGAGGGGGGCAGTGCCAGGGGGCGCATGTTGTGAGTGGCGAGAAGAAGCTCCCTGTTTTGTTCAGCCATGAGTAAACATGACAACAGCTCAGAATATTTGGTGAACTTGCGTTCACGGTATTGCTGCATTTGTATCGCATCTTTTTCATGGAAGGACATATACGTCTTTTCCAGCTGCGATCTTCTGAGACTTTTTCACCACACAACTTCAGGCGTGAGGTGATGATGTGCTGAGTTGTACTCAGCAATGGACTTAAAATCCTGCAGTCTCAGGTTCTCCCACTCATATCGTGCCTTTGGGAGTATAACATCTTTCTGATGTTTATACCTATCCTTAAGGGCTGTCCATAGCTCAAATGGATCTTCGACCGTAAGATATTCAGCCTTTAGGGTCTTGTCCACATGGTGGCGAATACAGATAACGGCTTGCGCCTTTTCTATATTGCTTTCATTTACATTATTAGTCACAGCAGAAATGAGGGACTTTGCCCGCAGATGAAACTTCACATCGAGCTGCCAGCTCAGGTAGTTTCTTCCTGATGCATCCATACTTCGAAATCGACACTTGCGATTTTAGCCATTTTATCTAGCAGAGCACAAATATGCATGAATTAATAATTTAAACATAAACATTTTCATGCGAAGGCAATTTTAATATGAAGGGCTAATTGCGTGGATTGGCCAGTCCCACATAAATAATAGTCCCAAGTCCCATTACAGTCTGTATTACACAAATGAAAGCCTTAAAAAGAAATTACAACTTTGGAAACCTCTGTGGTCCCATATAAGATCTTCAGCTTCAATTGTGGAATCCGTCTCCATGGAAAATAGTCTTCGGTCATGGACATTTACAAAATTTCCTCACTACAATTTCTCTTAAAAGTAAAAGAAAAGTTCAGGAAAATAAAATGTGGGACTTAAACAGCCGATCCAAAAACCACAATTAGCCATCCAAGCAGAAAATTTGTGTTCATCAGACATTTTCATCAGACATTTTCATCAGACATTTTATCACAGGCATCACAGGCATTTAATATTCGCAGAGATGGATAAAAAATTTAATTACTTAATAATTAGTGGACCACTGGGCAACGTCATACACAGTTAGGTTAGCTTACTAACGACAGAGCGGTCGCAGGATCTTCCTAATTATTAAGTTTAAATATAATGCATAATCACGCATAAATTATCTAACAGAATAAGCCAGTGAGGCAAAGCATGTATAGATGATTTTACAGAAGAAATCATTTAATGCAAGGGTTGTTAAAATTTGGGTTTGTCCAAAGAAGTGGAAAAGAGCCCAATAATTTAACATGTCCTTCGTAAAAGGAAGAAGTTTTTCCTTTTTAAATTCATCCCCAATAACCCCCAATAGTCCCCAATAATCCCTTATATATGCCCACATATAACCCCATAATATACCGTGATTTTTCACGAATTTTTAGGCCCACAAACGCCCTTTATAATTAATTTTTAGCCCTAAAAGTCTTTTAAGGCTTATTTTTAGCCTTCGCCCCCGTTTTTTCTTTCTTTCTTTTTTTGAAGAAAAACTGGCCTGCGGGCCTGAAGTCCACCGGTTGGCTGCGGGCTTCAGACCCGCAGTCAAATTTTTTTTGAAACAAGGCCTGCAAGCCTGAGGCCCACAGTTTGCTTGCGAGCTTCAGGCCCGCAAATTTTTTTTTGAATCTGGGCTCAAGGCCCAGTAGGGTTTTGGGGTCAGCGGCTAGGGTTTGCTGCCGCCGCCCCCTTACAGCCACTGGACGGCGGTGGAAGGGGGGCCGCCCCCCTACAGGGGTGGTCGGCCGCCCCCCCTGCAGGGGGGGTCGGCGGCAGGGCGTCTGCAGGGGGACGGCTGCAGGGCGCCGCCCCGCCCTACAGGGGGAAGATGGCCGGCGGCTAGGCCGCTGGCGGGTATGGGTTAGGGTATACACAAGAAAAAACCCTAAAATTTTGATTTTTGGAATGAAAAGTTCGTCGTTTTTGGGCGATCAAGCGAATCCCCATATCGATCTTGCGAGATCTAGGGGTAGAACAATCATACTATGATTAAAAACATCGTTTTTAGCGATTTTTACATATATATCCATCATTCGGATATAGCGACGGTTGAATGAAGCCCTACGCAGAAGACGTCGCTCGATTGAGGAGCCTTGCACTGCGCGCGTGGATCTCCCGTCTCCCTTTGCCTTCGAAACGAACGAAAAAAATTTTGTGGAAAATTTTCTAGAGGCTAGTGCTGATAACGTGTTATGAATCACCTACTGGGGGAGGAGCCCCCAGCCCTTTATTTATAGGCATGGTAGGAGAGTAGAAATATAGAATACATAGATATGGGCGTATCTCTAAGATACCCGCAATCCTAACCGACACTGGTATTTCCATTCACAACATACATCATTTAATATAAAGATTCTTATTTACCATAAAAAGTGGAAAATATCCCCGAGCTCAGAAAAATCCGCAAAAATATCCGTCAGAACTGGGAGAGCCCAAAATTTAGCGAAAAACAAAGAAGACAAATCTAGGACATAATTTCATATCATTTAATTAAATGATCGATATTTTCCAGATAATACAGAAAATAGCCTAGAGCTCAGAAAAATCCTCAAAAATATCTGTGGGAACCGGGAGATCGCCATCATCAACGACAAATCTAAGAGAAGACAAACTTGACAAAAAATCATAGCATTTAGTAAAACGATCGTTATCTTCCAGAAAATACAGAAAATAGCCCCGATGTCAGAAAAATCTGCAAAGATTTCTGTTAGAACCGGGAAACCGCCATTTTCATGTAAAAAATAAAAGAAGACAAACGTAGGCTATAAAACATATCTTTTAATAAAAAATCCATATCTATAATAAATTCTAGAAAATAGCCTCGAGTTCAGAAAAATCCGCAAAAATTTTCGTTGGAACCAGGAGATGATCGCCATCATCAATTGAAAATAAGAGAAGAAAAATTAGGCTAGAAAAATCATTTCATTTATTAAAAAGATCCAAATCTTATGGAAAATGTAGAATATAGTCCAGAGTTAAGAAATATCGGCCAAAATGTACATTGGAACCGGGAAATCGCCATCTTCAACTGAAAAAAATAAGCGAAGACAAAATGAGGCTACAAAAATCATATAATGTAATAAAAAGATCCATATCTTCCAGAAAATGTAGAAAATAATCCCGAGCTCAGAAAAATCCGAAAAACAGTCCGTTGGAACCAAGAGATGGCAACCTTCAACTGAAAAAAATAAGAGAAGAAAAAATTAGGCCAAAATATCATATTATTTAATAAAACGATCCATATCTTCCAAAAATGGGGAAAGTAGGCCGGAGCTCAGAAAAATCCGCAAAAATATCAGTTCGAACCGGGTGATCGCCATTTTCAACTGGAATATAAGAGAAGAAAAAATTAGCCTAAAAATCATATCATTTAATAAAATGATGTTATCTTCAATTATAAAATAAGAGAAGAATAATTTAGGATAGAAAAATCGTACTAATTAATAAAAAGATCCATATCCTTCATAAAATGTTTAATTAGCACCAAGCTCAGAAAATGATATATAAAAATCTTTTCAGTTGAAGAGAGCGATATCCCAGTTACAAGAGACATTTTAAAGTTGAAGATGGTGATTTCTTGTTCCGAATTTTGTCTTCTCTTATTTTTTAGTTGAAGATGGCGATTTCTTGTTCCGAATTTTGTCTTCTCTTATTTTTTAGTTGAAGATGGTGATTTCCCGGTTCTAACGAACGTTTTTTGATCTAATTTTGCATTCTCTGATATCATTTAATAAAACGATCCATATATTCCAGAAAATATGAAAAAAAAACATGGAGCTCAGAAATATCTGCAAAAATATCTGTGGGAACCGGGAGATTGCCAAATTCAACTGGAAATTAAGAGAAGACAAATATTAGGCCAAAAATTATATCATTTAATAAACGTTCCATATTTTCGAGAAAATGTGGAAAATACCCCGGAGCTCAAAAAAATCCGCAAAAATTTCGTTTGGCACCGAGAGAATGTCATCTTCAACTGAAATATAAGAGAAGTCAAAGTTAAGCCAAAAATCATTTCGTTTAATATAATAATCGCCATATTTAACTGGAAAATAAGAAAAAACAAACTTAGGTTAAAAAATCATATCATTTAATAAAAAGATCCATATATTCCATAAAATGTAGAAAATAGCTCGAAGCTCAAAAAAATCCGCAAAAATGTCTATTGGAACCAGGGGATCGTCATTTTCAACTTAAAAATAATAGAAGACAAACTTAAGCTATGAAAATCATTTCATTTAATAAAAAGATACATATCTTCTATAAAATAAAGAAAATAGAAACAAGCTCAGAAAATCAGGAAAAATTTCTGTTGTAACCAGGAGATTGCCATGTTCAACTGAAAAATAAGAGAAGACAACATTTGGCAATAAATATCATTTCATTTAATATACAGATTCTTATTTTCCATAAAATGTAGAAAATATCATCGAGCTCAGAAAAATCTAAAAAAATATCCGTCAGGACCTGGAGATCGCCAAATTTAATGAATAAAAGAAAAGACAAAATTAGGCCCAAAAAACATATCATTTAATAAAACAATCGATATCTTCCTGATAATACAGAAAATAGGCCATAGCACAGAAAAATCTACGAAAATATCTGTTTGTACCGGGAGATCGCCATCATCATCGAAAAATAAGAAGAGAAGAAAAAATTAAGCCAAAAAATCATATCATTTAATAAAACAATTGATATCTTCCAGAAAATACAGAAAATAGCCTCGAGTTCAAAAAAACTGCAAAATATCCGTTGGAATTAGGAGACAGCCATCTTCAAATGAAAAATAAGAGAAGATAAACTTAGGCTATAAAAAGCATATCAATAAAAATATCCATATTGACAATAAACCACAGAAAATAGCCTCAAGGTCAGAAAAATCCGTAAAAATTTCTGTTGGAACCAGGAGATCGTCATCTTCAATTGAAAAATAAAAGAAGAAAAAATTAGGATAGAAAAATCATATCATTTAATAAAAGGTCAATATCTTACAGAAAATGTAGAAATTAGTTTCGTGCTCAGAAATATCGACAAAAATGTCCATTGGAAGCAGGATACTGCCATCTTCAACTGAAAAATAATGGAAGACAAAATTAGCCTACAAAAATTATATAATGTAATAAAAAGATCCATATCTTCGAGAAAATGTAGAAAATAGCCCCGAGCTCAAAAAACAGCAACAATGTTCGTTGGAACGGGAGATCGTCATATTCAACCAGAAAAATAAGAGAAGACAAAATTAATCCAAAATATCATATCATTTAATAAGACGATCCATGTCTTCCAAAAATGTGGAAAATAGGCCGGAGCTCAGAAAAATCCACAGAAATTTCCGTTAGAACCGGGAGATCGACATCTTCAACTGGAAAATAAGAGAAGACAAATATAGGCAGAAAAATCATGTCATTCAACAAAAAGATTGATATCTTTCATAAAATGTAAAAAATTGCAACAAGCTCAGAAAATGATATATAAAAATCATTTCAGTTGAACATGACGATATCCCGGTTACAATGGACATTTTTATAGAAGAAGATGGTGATTTACCAATTTTGAATTTTGTCATCTCTTATATTTAAGTTGATGGCGATTTCCTGGTTCCAACAAACATTTTTTGGCCTAATTTTTTCTTTTTCGATATAATTTAATAAAACGATCCACATCTTTCGGAAAATGTCGAAAATAGTCTAGAGCTCATAAATATCCGCAAAAATGTTAGTTGGAACCGGGAGATCGTTAACTTCAACAGGAAAAATAAGAGAAGACAAAATTAGTCCAAAAGTCTTATCATTTAATAAAACGATCCATATCTTCCAGAAAATGTGTACAATAGCCCGGAGCTCGGAAAAATCCGTAAAAAACGTCCTTTGCGACCAAGAGAATCCCATCTTCAACTAAAATATAAGAGAAGACAATATTAGGCCAAAAAATCATCTTCTATAAAGATCTCCATCTTCAATTGGAAAATAAGAGAAGACAAATATTGGTTATAAAAATCATATTATTTAATAAAAAGATTCTTATCTTTCAAAAATGCAAAAAATAGCACCGACCTTGGAAAAATCCGCAAAAATTTCTGTTGGAACCGGGATATCGCCATCTTAAACTTAAAAATAATAAAAGACAAACTTAAGCAATAAAAATCATATCATTTAATAAAAACGTCCATATCTTTCATAAAATAAAGAAAATAGCATCGAGCTCAGAAAATCCGAAAAAATATCTGTTGGAACCGGGGATCGCTAGGTTCAAATGAAAAATTGGAGAAGACAAAATTTGGAAATAAAAATCATATCATTTAATATAAAGATCTTATTTTCCAAAAATGTAGAAAATATCCCCGAGCTCAGAAAAATCCGCAAAAATATCTGTCGGAACCGGGAGATCGCTAATGTTTTTTTTAAAAAAAGCAAAAATGAGCCAAAAAATCATTTCATTTACTAAAACTTTCGATATTTTCAGGATAATACATAAAATAGCCCAGACTCAGAAAAATCCGCAAAAATGTCCGCTGGAACTGGGAGATCGCTATCATCAACGAAAAATATGAGAAGATAAATGTTTGTCAAAAAATCTTATCATTTAATAAAATGATCGATATATTTCAGAAAATACTGAAACTAGTCTCGAGTCAGAAAAATACGCAAAAATATCCGTTGGAACTAGGAGACCGCCATCTTCAAGTGAAAAAAAGAGAAGACAAAATTAGGCTAGAAAAATCATATCAGTTAATAAAAAGATCCATATCTTTTAGAAAATGCAGTAAATAACTCCAATCTCAGAAAAATCTGCAAAAATGTCCATTGGAACCGAAAGATCACGATTTCCCGGTTCCAACGGATATTTTTGGCCTAATTTTGTCTTCTCTGATATTATTTAGGGTTTTTCTCATATTAGTCCCTTAAATTATGTGTATTTTGATATTAGTCCCTCAAATCTTTTTAATTTGAATTTAGTCCCTTAAATGTTTAATGTTAACCTAAATAGTCCCTTTTGTTAACCTAAATAGTCCCTTAAATGTTTAGTGTTTAACCTAAATAGTCCCTTTAAGAGACTAAATTCAAATTAAAAAGATTTAAGGGACTAATATCAAAATACACATAATTTAAGGGACTAATATGAGAAAAACCCTATTATTTAACAAAATGATCTATATATTTCAGAAAATGTGAAAAATAGTCCGCAGCTCAGAAATATCCGCAAAAATATTTGTTGGAACTGCGAGATCGCCAACTTATACTGGAAAAATAAGAGAAGACAAAATTAGGCCAAAAATCATATCATTTAATAAAACGATCCATATCTTCCAAAAAATGTGGAAAATAACCCGAAGCTGAGAAAAATGCCCAAAAATGTCTGTTGGGACCTAGAGAATGCCATCTTCAACTGAAATATAAGAGAGACGATATTAGGCCAAAAAATCAAATTATTCAATATAAAGATCACATCTTCAACTAGAAAATAAAGAGAAGACGAACTTAGCTTATAAAAATCATATCATTTAATAAAAAGAACCATATCTGCCATAAAATGTAGAAAATAGCATTGAGCTCGGAAAAATCCGCAAAAATGTCTGTTAGAACCAGGAGATCACCATCTTCAACTTAAACATAATTGAAGACAAACTTAATCTATAAAAATATATCACTTAATAAAAAGATCCATATCTTCCATAAAATAAAGAAAATAGCACAGAGCATAGAAATTCTGCAAAAATGTCCGTTAGAACCGGGAGATCGCTATGTTCAACTGAAAAATAATAGAAGACAAAATTAGGCAATAAATTTAATCATATCATTTAATATAAAGATTCTTATTTTCCATAAAATGTTGAAAATATCCCCAAGCTCAGAAAGATCTGCAAAAATATCAGTCGGACTGGGAGAGCGCAAAATCTAACGAAAAACAAAGAAGAAAAAATTAAGCCAAAATATCATATCATTTAATAAAAGGTTCGAGATCTTCTAGATAATACAAAAAATAGCACAGAGCTTAGAAAAATCCTCAAAAATATCTGTGGGAATCGGGAGATCGCTATCATCAACAAAAAATCAAAGAGAAGACAAAATTAGAAAAAAAATCATTTCATTAAATAAAACGATCATTATGTTCCAGAAAATATAGAAAATAGACCGGATGTCAGAAAAATCCGCAATAATTTCCGTTGGAACCGGGAAACCGGCATCTTCAAATGAAAAATAAGAAAAGACAAACGTAGGCTATAAAAATCATATCATTTAATAAAAATATCCATAACTAAAATAAAATGTAGAAAATAGCCATGAATTCAGAAAAATCCGCAAAAATTTCCCTTAAACCCGGGAGATCGCCATCATCATTTGAAAAATAAAAGAAGACAAAATTAAGCTAGAAAAATCATTTCATTTAATAAACATGTATATATTTATAGAAAATATAGAAAATAGTCCTGAGCTCATAAATATCAGCCAAGATGTCAGTTGGAACAGGGATATCTCCATCTTCAACTTAAAAATAATAGAAGACAAAATTAGGCTACAAAATTTATATAATGTAATAAAAATATTCATATCTTCCAGAAAATGTAGAAAATAATCCCAAGCTTAGAAAAATCTATAAAAATGTCCGTTAGAACCAAGAGATCGCAATCTTTAACTTGAAAAATAAGAGAAGACAAAATTAGGCTAAAAAATTGTAAGGATCGTCTACCTTGCAATACTAACAACAAACACTCTTGAGGGGGTTGAATAGAGTAATGGCAATAAATTTTGCAATTAAAAATTAACTTGAAAATACGAAATAATAAATTCAAGAGAAATTAATCAACACATTCAATCCAAACACAAACACAATATTTTACCTTAGTTTCCTAAACTTGGGTACGTCCATCCACACCAATATTCACTATAATTCCCACAAAGAGAAGTGAATACAATCCCACAAAGAGATACCTCACACAGAGAATTTTGTCCTACACAAGAACCAAATCAACCCTACTCAAGGGTCAAATTTCCACACAGAGAATTACTAACTCCCACACAGAGAATTAGGGTTAGTCCTACACTAGGACACCAAACTCCCACAAAGAGAATTAGGGTTTAAATGAAAACACAAAGTAAAATAAATATTCTTACCTATGCCTTGAGATGAAATTACTCATTAATGAATGCAAGGCAAATAAGAGGATTTCCAAGTGATGTGATTAGCTTGAAAGCACTTGGATGATTTCCCTTGAGCTTGACTTCAATGCATAAAGGAGAGAATGATCTCTAAGAGGGAAATGGGAGAGTTTGAGAGTGGCTTAATGATTCTCAAATGATCTTCAATAGTTCCAAGAAGTTCTAATGACTCAGTCCTCTCCTATATATATATATATATATATATACACACACACACACACACACACACACACACACACACACACACACACACACACACACACACACACACACACACACACACACACACACACACACACACTATATTTGATAAGATTTTGAATTTTGTCCCAATAGGACAAGCTGACTAGGATATGACTAGGACAAGTTTTTGATGACTAGGATGACTAGGATATAGTATAATTTGGGGGGAAAATGTTTGAATTTTGGGGGAAACCCAAGGGGGAAAACATAAGTCCCATCATTAATTTAAATTTGAGTAAAAAATTTGAGTAAAAAACCTTTGAAAACAAAACAATATTAAAAAACCTTCTCACTGAAAAATAAGAGAAGACAAATTTAAGCTAGAAAAATCATGTCAATTAATAAAAAGATCCATGTCTTCCAGAACATGCAGAAAATGGCCCCGAGCTTAAAAAATAGCAAAATGTTAGCTGGAACCGAAAGATCGAAATTTTATACTTAAAAATCAAAGAAAACAAAATTAGGCCAAAAAATCATATCCTTTAATAAAACTATCCATATCTTCCAGATAATTTAGAAAATAGGCCGGAGCTCAGAAAAATCTGCAAAAAATGTCCGATGGAACCGGAAGATTGTCATCTTCAACTGAAAAATAAGACAAGCGAAACTTAGGTTATAAAAATCTTATCTTTTAATTAAAATCTCCATATCATCTACAAAATGTAGAAAATAGCATCGAGCTCAGAAAAATCAGCAAAAATGTCTGTCAGAACGACAAGATTGCCATCTTCAATAGAAAAAAATAAGCGAAGACAAAATTAGGGTATGAAAATCATATCATTTAATATAAAGATACATGTCTTTCAGAAAATGTAGAAAATAACACCAAAATCAGATTAATCGACAAAAATATATGTTGGAACCGAGAGATCGCACTCTTCAACATAAAAATAAGAGAAGACAAAATTAGGCCAAAAAATCATATCATTTAATAAAACGATCCATATCTTCCAGAAAATTGAAAAAAAATAGTTAGGAGCTCAAAAAATCCGCAAAAATGTCCGTTGGAACCGGGAGATCGTTTTCAACTGAAAACTAATAAAAGAAAAATTTGTACAAAAAATCATATCATTTACTAAAAGATCAATATCTTCCAGAAAATGAAGAAATAGCTGCAAACTCAAAAAATCCACAAAGATGTCTGTTGGAACCTGGAGATCGCCATCTTTAACTTGAAAATAAGAGAAGACAAAATTAGGCAAATATATCATATCATTTAATAAAAAATCCAAATCTTCCAAAAATGTGGAAAATAGGCCTGAGCTCTGAAAAAACCGCAAAAATGTCTGTTGGAACCGGGTGATTGCCATCTTCAACTGGAATATAAGTTAATACAAAATTTGCCAAAAAAATCATATCATTTATTAAAAAGATCGCCTTCTTCAATAGGAAAATAAGAGAAGACATATTTAGGCTAGAAAAATCATATCAATTAATAAAATGATCCATATCTTTCATACAATGTAAAATATATCACCAATCTCAGAAAATGATATATAACAATCTTGTCAGTTAATGATGGCGATATCCCGGTTACAACGGACAATTTTATAGATGAAGTGGCGATTTCCCGCTTCTGAATTTTGTCTTCTCTTATATTTCAGTTGAAGATGGCCATTTCTCGGTTCCAACGGACATTTTTTGGCCTAATTTGGTCTTCTCTGATATCATTTAATAAAACAATACATATATTCCAGAAAATGTAAAAAATAGCCCGGAGCTCAGAAAATCTGCCAAAATGTCCGTTGGAACCAGGAGATCGTCAAATTCTACAGGAAAAATAAGAGAAGACAAAATTAGGCCAAAAATCATATCCTTTAATAAAAAGATCCATATCTTCTAAAAATGTGGAAAATGGCAGGAGCTCAGAAAAATCTGCAATATGTCAGTTGGGACCGAGAAAATGCCATCTTCAAATGAAATATAAGAGAAGACAAAATTAGGCAAAAAAATCATATCATTTAATAAAAAGATCAACATCTTTAACAGGAAAATTAGAGAAGACAAATTTAGGCTAGAAAAATCATATCAATTAATAAAATGATCCATATCTTTCATAAAATTTAGAAAATTGCACCAAGATCAGAAAATGATTTATAAAAATCTTTTCAGTTGAAGATGGCGATATCCTAGTTACAACGGAAATTTTTATAGATGAAGATGGTGATTTCCCGATTCAGATTTTGTCATCTCTAATATTTCAATTGAAGATAGCGATTTCCCGGTTCCAACGAACATTTTTTGGCCCAATTTTATCTTCTTTGGTATCATTTAATAAAATGATCCATATTCCAAAAATGTGAAAAATAGCCCGGAGCACGGAAATATCCGTAAAATGTCCGTTGGAACCGGGAGATCGCCAACTTCTACTGAAAAAATAAGAGAAAACAAAATTAGGCCAAAATCATATCATTTAATAAAACGATCATTATCTTCTAGAAAATGTGGAAAATAGCCCAGAGGTTAGAAAAATCCGCAAAAATTTCCTTTAGGACCGAGAGAATGCCTTTTTCAATTGAAATATAAGAAAAGAAAAAATTAGGCCAAAAAATCATACCATTCAAGATAAAAATCGCCATCTTCAACTTGAAAATAAGAGAAAACAAATTTAG
>CM061133.1:122431979-122464256 GCA_030789695.1 Scilla litardierei
CACATTTTGATTTGTGTATGATTTGATCTTGTAGAGGTTTCTACAAGTATTTCATAGTGCAAATTTGAGTTAGAAGTTTCTAACTCAAGTATCTGGAGGGGATCCGGGTGTTTGGGACGTAGGATCACCAGGAACAAGTCGGAGAGACTTGGGTGGATCCGAACCCGTTAAATTGTCTGTTTGCGATTGCTTTCTTTGTTGTCAATATTTACATTTCCGCATTGTTGGTTGAGTTTGTAAGATAATTAGGAATTATCTTCTTAATTATTTTAAAGTACTATTCACCCCCTCTAGTACTGGTGCAGTAGCTACGTAAGGCATTACATTTGGTATCAGAGCCAAGTACCTAGCTATGTCTGCCAACGACAACAAGACCGTACGTCCACCTTTAGATTACAGCACCTTCAGAAACCGTGAAGGAGCTTCTTCGGTGATGGAAGGACACTCCTCGACGGGGCCTCCCTTCTTCAACAGTACCAATTACGGGTACTGGAAATGCCGGATTGAAACTTTCCTCTGGAGTGCTTCACCATGGAGAGCCACGATGTCAGAGTATGTCGAGCCCGTCGAAGAAGATTTCGCTAAGTGGACTCCCGCAGAGGTCGCCGCGGAGGTAACCAATGCCAAGGCAATGAACGCCTTGCAACGTGCCTTGGAGCCCGAGGACTTCAACAAGATATGTACATGTAAGAGTGCATATCAAATATGGAACTCCCTCCTCATCTTGCATGAAGGAACGAGTAGGGTAAGAGACTCCAAACTCACCGTTGTCAATAAAGATTACGAGTTATTTCTTATGCAATAGGGTGAGAAGATGAAGGAGTACTATGCTCGCTTTGTCGACATTACAAATGAATTGGAGGCTCTTGGGAAGACCTACACCCAAAAGGAGAAAGTCTCGAAGACCATTGACAGACTTCCTTCTTGTTGGGAGAAACGTACCTTCGCCATCGAGGAAGGTAATGATATGAACAAATATACCGTTGTTCAACTAATGGGTACCTTGATGTCTTATGAGGTACGCAAGGATAGCAAGATGAAGATGCAAGACAAGATGAAGTCTTACTTAAAGCAAGACGAGCCAAAGAAAAAGGCGATTGCGTTCAAGGCCGCTCCATCCACATCTACATCTACCGATGATGAAGACTCGGAAGACGAGTCGGACTTGGAATCCATTGCCCTCATGGCAAAAAAGTTCAACCGGTTCTTCTGGAAAGGTAATTTCAAGAACAAATCTAAATTTAGTTCTTCTAACGCCTCCGCTCCTTTGTGTTTCAAATGCAACAAGCCAGGACACATGAAAGCGGATTGTCCTCAAAACAAACACAAGGAGAAGTGGAAGGTGCCAAAGTTCGACAAGTCAAAGAAGTACAAGAAAGGGTACAAGAAAGGGCTTGTCGGGACATTCACCGACTCCGAGGATTCCTTAAGTGGAGAGTCGGACGATGAGCAAGTGGAGCAAGCACACATGTGCTTCATGGCTAGAGAGGAAAATGAACAAGGATCTTCCTTCGATGATAGCGAGGATGAAGGCGATGAGGTAACTATGGATGAACTTAGACTAGCTAACGAACAAATATGGTCTAAGTATTCTAAATTAGTGAATAGATATACTAAGATAAAAGATGAGCTAGCTAGCATCCAAACCTCGCCTTAACCTATCATCATCAACAACGACACCGTTGTTGAAGATTTGAGAAATGATATTGTAAATCTCAAATCTCAACTTGAGCATGTTCATATCGAGGAATTGGATGAACATGAGATGGTGGATTTGATTTCTCGAAACTCAACTTTGAGTATCGAGAATGAGAATCTCAAATCTCGTGTTTATGCACTCACATCGCAAGTGTCCACTTTGGACGCTTCTATGCATTCTCTCACCGAGAAGTATGAGTGCACATTAGGCCGAATTAATAAATTCAATAAAGGTAAGGACCATTTGGATAATATCCTAAATGACTTACTTCCAGCCAATCACCACATTGGCTTGGGGTATAAGTTGGGAAATTCATCCAAGTCGGCCACTACCTTTGTTAGGCCAACTTTCGATGCTTCAACGAGTGGGAGCAAACACTCTATTGGTAGTTCATCTACTAATGGTGCTTCCTCCTCGTACACACACTCGTTTGGAAAGAAACCCACTTTGGGTGGACCTCCAAAGAAGGGTCATGCTTATATGTACACCAATACCATGCCACGTAGGAACACACATCCTACTCCACATGTTCACTCATATGATGATTTCTATGCACCACATCCACGGGCACGTGCACACCATGTGAGACACCCTCACGCACGTGTTCCTCCACATGCATATGTTCATCCACATCATCGTATGAACAATTATCATCATGCACCATTTCATCATGTGCCATATGCCTATCCACGACATGCATCACATAGAAATCAACAACGCATGCATGCTCCCAATAGGATTAGGGCTTCCAAAATCTTCACTATTTGGAGCCCGAAGAACACAAGCATGAACGAAAAACAATCATACATGAATTCGTATTTTATGAATGTTGTGCGTAATGATGATTTCATTGGGAAGTCTAAGTCCAATTGGACATGGCTTCCAAAGGTCTAATCTTTTAGGACCCAATGACCTTGGGTACCATGGAATGATATGTTTATCTTTAGGTACTCAAGAAAAAGAAAAGGAGCAACAAATCCAAATTTGGCTCCAAGAATTATTGGATACTCGATAGCGGGTGTTCAAAACACATGACGGGTGACGCTCAATTGCTCTCCGGAGTGGTGCCCATTGCAAATGGAAACCAGGTAGTCTTTGGAGACAACGAGAGCGGAACCATCATAGGTGTTGGCAAAGTGGGTAATCCTTCTAAACCACTTATAAGTGATGTTTACCTTGTTAAAGGATTAAACCATAATCTTATTTCAATAAGCCAACTTTGTGACAAAGGTTACAAAGTTAGCTTTGCGAAAGGAATGTGCCATATTTTAAGAAAAGATAATAATGATTTATTATTTTCCGGCACACGCCATAAGGATATATATATCCTAGATCTTCTAAGATCATATGAACAATGTCTCATTGCCAACACAAGTGAACAACACGTATGGCATCGACGTTTTGGTCATGTGAACTTTGGAACACTTTTTAAACTTTCCAAGTTAAATTCTATTAGAGGCTTTCCTAAGCTTGTCTTTCAAAAGAAAAGCTTTTGTGACTCGTGTCAACGAGGCAAGCTTCCTAAGTCGTCATTTAAACCTAAGAAAAGCATTTCTTCTAAGCGGCCTCTAGAGCTATTACATCTAGATCTTTTTGGGCCAACTAGAGTTGCTTCATTAGGAAATGCACGATACGGACTTGTCATCGTTGATGACTTTTCTAGATTTACTTGGGTATTTTCCTTAAGTAATAAAAATGATGCTTTTGAAAACTTCACAATATTTGTTAAGAAAGTACAAAATCTCATTGGAACCACCATTGTCACTATTCGTAGTGATCATGGAGGGGAATTTGAGAATGAGTCTTTCTCAAATTTTTGTGATGAAGTTGGTATTACTCACACCTTTTCATTCCCTCGCGCACCTCCTCAAAATGGTGTTGTTGAGAGAAAGAATAGGACGCTAGTGGAATGTGCTCGCACTATGCTTGATGATAGCCAACTTGGCCATCAATTTTGGGTGGAAGCAGTACATACCGCTTGCTATGTGTTTAATAGAATACTTTTGAGGCCCGACACCAAACAAACTTGTTATGAATTGTTGTTTGGTAGATTGCCTCAAGTTAAACATTTTCGAGTTTTCGACGCAAAATGTTTTATTAAACACACGTATGGTAGTTTGGACAAATTTGATCCAAGATCCGATGAGGGGATATTTGTTGGATATTCCTCCCGTAGCAAAGCCTACCGGATATACAACAAATGAACCTCAACGATCGAGGAATCACTTCATGTTTCATTTAATGAAGGCTTTGTCCCTACTAGAATTACAAATGATGATGACTCCATGGATGTCCTATGTGATTCTATTGGTAATTCCAATTCTATTGATTCTAATGTTACTAATCCTACTAATGAATCTTTTGAGAATGTTCCTAGTGATCAGGGAATCCCCAAACGGCTTCATACCGTTCGTGACCATCCTCATGAGCAAGTCATTGGCAACATCCTTGATAGTGTCAAGACGAGATCTCAAGTCAACTACTTCGCTCATTGTGCCTTTGTCTCCACGATAGAGCCAAAGAATATTAACGAAGCATGCGAAGATAGTGCTTGAATCTTAGCCATGGAGGAGGAACTCATTCAATTCGAGAGGAATGAAGTTTGGGAGCTTGTTCCATTGCCATCAAAGAACCACACCGTTATAGGAACGAAGTGGATTTTCAAGAACAAGACCGACGAAAACCAAGTCGTCGTCCGGAACAACGCTCAGTTAGTAGCTCAAGGCTATCGGCAAGAGGAAGGTATTGATTTCGAAGAATCCTTTGCTCCGGTAGCTAGATTAGAATCTATTATATTATTGTTATCTTTTGCATGCCATAAAGATTTTAAACTCTTTCAAATGGATGTAAAAAGTGCGTTTTTAAACGGAGATGTTGTTGAGGAAGTTTATGTTTCTCAACCTCCGGGTTGTATAAATGAAAAAGTTTCAAATCACGTTTTCAAACGTAAGAAAGCACTTTACGGTTTGAGACAAGCTCCTCGAGCTTGGTATGACCGTCTAAAGAACTTTCTTTTGGATTTAGGTTTTAAAATGGAAGAAGTTGATTCCACATTATTTGTTAAGTATTCGAATAATGATATAATTTTAGTTCAAATTTATGTTGATGATATCATTTTTGGTGCTACTAACTTCACTCTTTACGAAGAGTTTTCTAATGTGATGAAGGATCAATTTGAGATGAGCCACATGTGTGAGCTCAAATATTTCTTAGGTCTCCAAATTCGCCAAATGAATGATGCTATCTTCATCCACCAAACCAAGTACACGGTGGAGTTACTAAAGCGATTTGGAATGGAGAATGCCTCCGGGAAGAAGACTCCAATGAGCACTACTACACATCTTGATAAGGATACGGGTGGCAAAGATGTAGACATTCGTCTATATCGAGGTATGATAGGTAGTTTACTATATCTTACCGCAAGTAGGCCCGATATTATGTTTGCCGTATGTGTATGTGCTCGTTATCAGTCTCAACCTAAAGAATCTCACTTAGTAGCGGTAAAACGTATTTTCCGTTATTTAAGTTACACACTTGATTTTGGATTACTTTATCCAAAGTCTAGCACATATGAGTTAATCTCATATAGTGACGCAGATTATGCGGGATGCAAATCCGACAGGAAAAGTACTAGTGGCACTTGCCATTTTATAGGAAATTCTCTTGTCTCTTGGTTTTCCAAGAAGCAGAATTTCGTATCACTTTCAACCACCGAGGCAGAATATATTGTCGTCGGTGCCGCGTGTGCTCAGGTTCTTTAGATGAGACACACTCTTAAAGACTTTGGTATACACTGTGATACTTGCCCTATCATGGTGGACAACCAAAGTGCAATTTGTCTCTCTAAGAATCCAGTACACCATTCCCGTTCTAAACACATAGATGTCCGTCACCATTTCTTAGATGATCATGTTGCTAAAAAGGACATCATATTAGTGTACGTTGAAACCCAGAAGCAAATCGCCGATATTTTCACGAAACCACTCAAGGAAGACTCCTTTGTGCAGTTGCGTCGAGAATTGGGGATTATGGGTGAATCCGAGATTTAGGATTCATATGTTTCAATAATCTTGCATGCTATTAAAATTTCGTTTATATTTGCTCATGCTAGATTTATTGGAATTTTCTGGAATTTTGGTTGAATTTTCAGAATTTACGCTCGATTTATTCATGAACGTCAATTTTAAGATTTTTGATGTTTAATGGGGTAGTATAATGATATATGAGAGCATTACGATGTTTCGTCCAAGTGCGATTAGGAGAGAACTCAAAATTTCAAATTCTAAAATTTTTGAACTCTGTTAGCCGGTTCATGTTCATTGACCGACCGACTAGATTGCGTTCTAGTCGGTCAGTGAATGAACACAGACCGACTACTCATGCCTAATTTTTGGCCTCAGTTACTGTTTGCACTTAGTCGGTTCAAGCTCATTGGCCGACCGACTAGATCGTCAACTAGATGGTCAGCGCTTGAACTGTGACCGACTAATTGCACATGGACTGCTGCGTCTTTTCGCATTCCTAATCGATTTATTTAGCCCCTAACCGACTAATTCTCTCTCCAGTCGGTGCGATTTCCTCTCCCAGCTCAAATTCCCCCGAAACCCCTTCGACTTCCTCCTCTCCCGCCGTCGATTCCGGCCGTTTTCCGGCCATCTTAGATCACTCCGGCCGTCGATCTCCTCTCTCCTCCACCTAGGGTAACATCTATCCCCTCTCTCAGCTTCTAGGGTTAGGGTTTCTGTGTTTTTCATCGATTTCAGTTCGGCTTAGGGTTCGGCCTAGGGTTTCAGTTCGTCGTCGATCTAGTTTGATTGTGTTGTCTCGTTACGATTATGGTGAAGACACGAATACCCATCCGACCCTCGAGTCCGTCACCTATGACTGTAGAGTCGCCTCCTACGGACCCCCCGCAACCTAAACACCGATCTAAATCTACCCATCCTTCGTCGTCTTCGCCTCCTCTTAAGAAGAAGAGGACGGCGATCGCCAAACTTAGATCTCAGCCTAAGCCTAGGAAACAGCCCGTGTCTCCTGCTTCATTCAGTGCACCCACTCCACCCGTTGATTCTGATTCTAACACGAAATATATCCCTGAGACCGAGCCTACCCATAGGGATCCTACTCCTCCACCCCGATCTAGCACCCGTCAGCCTAAGGGGAAGGCTCCCATGCCAGTTGGCGGTGTCGATATTTCGTTGTGTCGCGATGACCCGTTGTGTCTCACGATGTACAACCGTATCGAGCACTGTCCTCTGTTGTTGGAGCACTTCGTTCAGTTCTCCGACTTCCCTCACCTAGCCGATCTTCTTTCCCATTCCGGCCTTATCGATTATCTACGCCATGACCCAAAGGCGAATCCACATCTATACCCTCGCCTTGTCAAGCTATTCTATGTGAACCGTGTTCGCGGTCAGTACGACGAGACCAATTCCATTGAGACGACTGTCATGGGGACACCGATTGTCCTCACAGCAGAAAGCTTAGGGGATTTGATAGGTGTCTCCTCGTCTGGCCTTCTTCCTGCCGATATCTCTGTTGACGATATTTCTGAGCTTGATCAGGTGATGCTCGCCGAGATTTTCCATGTCATCCCTCCCTCCATGATTGGGGTCCCATCCAAGTCTTTTAAGCAGAATGCCTAGGTTCTAAATCTTATCTTGAAGTCATGCCTCCTTCCGAAGTACGGCTCATCTAGCTTACCCTCCCATCCATTCCTCAAACTCATTTACGCTATTTTCATGGGGACCGAGATCAATTGGGCACGGATTATTCTTGACAAGATGGACTCCTTCAAATGTATTCAAAAGTCCACCAAGTCAGCCCACATTCCATACCCATGCCTAAATTGTCACGCCCAGCTTCCCAAAAACGTGGAGGCGAAGCATGAGAAGGTCCGCTCAGACTTGAAGCTACAAGCTGCAAGTCCGATAAGCGTCAATCACTTTAAACTGCAGGTCCTTGCAACGCGAAACGAAACAAAGATAATAATAACGAAAGAGACAAAAGAAACATCTCAGAATATCCATAATAATAAATCTCAACATTGCAGAAAAGCCACCAGGCTAAAATAAAAGAGTCTAAAAGAGGCCCCAGCATGGCCAACAAAAGTACAAAGTACGAAAACAAAGTAATGGTGCAAGCACCGACAACTAACATCAACCTAAAGCAAAAGCAACTCAACAGTCACTAAGACTGGTCTCCGGTGTCCTCGAACTCCTCGACGAACGTAGGCTCGGGCTCAGCATCAGCAAACACCTCGTCCTCAACAACTGTCTCTGGCTCAGGGTCTAACATGTGACACCCAAAAGACCAAGGGGCACATGTCAGCAAGTCTACAAGAGACTTGTGCAAGGAAACTGAAAGTAGGTACAAGTAAAGCAACCTAGCAGTTCTAGCATGAATGCAATGACATGGTAGTTAAAGTATGAGTGCAACAGGTAAAGTAAAGTAAAGTAAAGTAAAGTACGAGCATGGAATTTAAACATAGCATGGATGACAAGTATTACATGAATCATTCACAAGACAAGTACAAGACAAGTAAGCACCTCGTGCACATAGATTCCACCTTTTGGCTAGAGTGGCTGCGCGGGCCAACTCCTAAGCTCAAGTGATCGTTTATCCCTACCCCTCCATGTGTATCGGGTATTGGTTTTCAACCAACACATGAGGCCCGCTTATGGATCACGATCCAGGAAGTGTTTTTAACAAGTATGGCGTAGGGGTGCACCTAGCCGGACAAGGAAGCACAGGTAATGTAGCGTGTGCTACGAATGCAACAATCACTAGGATGACATGTAAAATGCAATGCATGGCAGTTAAAAGTGCGTACAGATAGAGAATTTAAACATGACAGATATCAATGCATGAACAAGTTTAAGGGTTGGATCTAGCTTCGTTGTCAAGCTAGATCAATTTAGGTGACGGATCTAGTTTCGTTGTCAAACTAGATCAAGTAGGCGTCTAGTCAGCTATCATTTCACTGACTAGTCTCTTTTACGCTAAAAGCAAGGAAGTGGCCTAAAAACATGGCCCTAAGCAAGAGTTGGCAAGTTTCACTTGCCTGCAAGTATCACGTCAGAGAAACACCGTCCAACGAGTCCAAATTCACAATTCCTACGTGCAAAAGTCCACCGGCCTACATCCGTTTTATTAATCTTGATTAGTGATTGCTAAAACATTTAAAATACTTTAAAAATAATGATTTTAGTCTTGATTAGCATGCAATTGAGTTGGGGGTCCTAGGGGTGAAAAGCGTTACCTCAACACGACGCGAAAGCTACACTGGCGTCGGGTAGCGACGCCAGGTGTTGGAATAAAAGATCGCGCTCCAAGTCCTGATTCCAATATAGATTCCTCGCTGGAAAGTTCAGCGCAATCAACCGGAGCAATGATTCCAGATTCCAAAGCTAGCACGTGCGACGACGGGCTACGACGTGTCGCAACGTCGTACGCGGCAAATCGTCAAAGAGAACGCACCTAGGTGGGGCCCACAATGGCAAGTGGTATGACGGGTGCGGGGTTGCGACAAATGGCTCTCGGTCGTACAGCCTCGGTGCAGGGACTTGGCTCGGTCAGACACGCTCGGTGCAAGGATTGCAGCGCAGCGGGCTGCAGCGGTGCGGGCGGGGGCTTGGTTCTCTCGGTCGGAGCGGAGGAGCGGGCCGGTCGGGCGCATTGGATGCAGGGGTTGCAACATTGCAACGTTGCAACGTTGCAACGTCGGTCGGTGCGGGCGACCCGCTCGGTCTGACATGAGCGGAGGCGGGCGACAGAAGCGGGGGTCGGTGCGGTGCGGGGATGCGGCGTGAGCGGGCCAAGCTCTCGGTCAGACCGAGGGCTTCTCTCGGTCGTAGCGGACGAACAGAGGGGGCGGTAGCAGCGGGGTGCGGGCGACAGCTTGGTGCGGGGCGGCTAGCGGTCGGTGCGGGGAAAATGGCCTTGTTTCCTCGGTCGTGCGGCGGAAGTTCGTCGCAACGTTGCGACGATTCGTCGTAACGTCAAATTTGGGTTTTGGAAGCGGCTAGGGTTATTTTCTTGCAAAAATAGGTCTTCCTAAAGGTTGTTTATATAGTGTAGATGGGTTGACTAGGTCTAGGGCTAATCCTAATGGGATTAGGAGTTTAAAATAATTTAAAATTTGAATCTCACCTTCTCCAATTCACCCAAGGCTAGGGTGCGGCCCAAATGAGCTGAAAATTGGCTCAAAAATTCTTTAAAATGTTTTAAACTCAAATAAATTTTCTTTGGCCGAAATTAATTTAAAACGTAATTATTAAAAATATTATAAACCTTGCTAAAAATATAAAAGTGATCAAATAAACTCCAAAAATTATAAAATAAATATCGGGGTGATCGTGATGAAGAAAGTGAGCTAACTAAGAAGATGGATCTCAATTTTGACGTCGGACGACGAAACTAAAAATAGAAACGTCCCCCGTCAAAAGTGAAAATCGTCACGTCTCATCGAGTAAGATTAAATTGTGGGAAAACGACTCGAGAAATGTCGTTCCAAGATAGTGCCACTATTTAATACTCTCAGAGACGTTCACAATGGCATATCACACAAAAGTGTTCACAATCAAATAAAGTCTAAAATAAACACGTGCACGGCCAAAAGCACGTGCACGAACAAAGTACAATAAAAACCGACCGTTACATATATTGACTCTCGTCTTCCGTCACTTTGATGTCCCTCTTCCTCCAGATGATGAGCGTCCCCTCGGTCCCCCTCTGAATGCGACGGCCGTCAAGAAGTCTCTTGCGGCGCTTCGTCGTGTTCAGAGGACGATCCCTTCAGCTTCTGCCTCTGCTTCAGCTGCTCCCTCTCCTACTCTCACTGAGCTTGCACGTTTGTTGAAACGTGTGGAGTCTCATTGTGCTCGCTCTGAGGAGTTTCTCGCTCGCATCGCATCTCACTTGGGCATTGAGGTTCCTCCGTCTGTTTCTGACGAGGAGGAGATGGATGCGGATGAGCTCCAGGAGCTTGTTCGTTCTACTGCTGCTCGTGCCCATATGGGTACGTCTTCTGGTGATGCTACTACTTCTGTCGGTGCCCCCGAGAGCACACCTGCTGCCACCGTTCCTCCGGTGGATACTTCGTCTGGTGCTCCCGAGGCCACTCCAGTAGCGACACTACCGTCTGTTGACATTCCTGCTGACCCTGTAACCACCACCCCTCCTGCAGAGCCTGCTGCTGCTGCTGACCCTATCTCCACCTCCTGAGCAAGCTTCGAGGACTCTCCTAGTGCACATTGGATGATATATGTAGTGTGAGAGAGTTGGGTAGGATAGATGGTGGTTATGCTTTTTGATGTATTTTGATATCGTTTTGGATGGAGTTTTGATATTTTTGTTGTATGTGATACTCTGATATCTGCAGTGATATAGTGTGGTATAATGTACTTTGTGCTTCGATCTGAGGATCACGTATATGTATGTTGTCAGTTGTATGATTTTGTTGTATCATGTTTCATATATATATATACTAGTCATAACCCGTGCCCGCGGGCACGGTTCATTTAAGACTTTCCCTGTGAACTCTTTGTTTCCCAAAAAATTATGTCCACAGCCAAAATTTAAAAGAACAACAAATTAGCGTAAAAATATTTAGCGGCACGGGCACATTCGGAGCGAAACAACAAACCTCAGTGTATTTTTCGGTGATGGTATTACCTTAAATTTTTTTACGCTAGTTTGTTGTTCCGCTAAATTTTTTAGGCAAATTTTTTTACTTTGTTTAATTTAATGGATCATGTTTCTCGATAATCTTTCCCTAGACACTTTTAATTTCAAAGTTTTGGTTCCCAAGACACTTTTTCCCCAAAATTTAATCTCCGGAATCTTTCCCAAGACTCTTTTAATTTCAAAGTTTTGATTCCCAAGACACTTTTGCCCCAAAAAATTAAGTTTCCCACTAAAATTTTCACAAAATCCAATCCCAACCATTGATTTACCAAGATCAAATCCTAGTCAGCCATAGAGTTCAAAAAGATTGTCAAATGTATTATATAGTCATAGCACGTGCCCTAAGGGCACGATTCATTTAAAACATTTCCTCCCTCAAAATCTTAGATCCCCTAATTTTCAACGAACAACAATAATTAAAGCACAATAATTGTTATTTAATACCCCCAAACTTTAGTTCTCCCAGAGAATTTAATTTCCTTTAAATTTAGTTACCTTCCGATTTAACACGTGGCCCAAGGGCACTGTTCATTTAATATATTCCACCCTCAAAATCCTAAATCCCTTAATTTTAAATGAATAACAATAATTAAACTGCAACAATTGTAAATTAGTTACCCATAAAAATTATTTAGTTTCCCTCAAAATTTAGTTCCATTCAGATTTAGTTCTCTTAAAATTTTAGGGAGAGATTTCGAGGGGTGAGAGAGATTTTTGGCCAAAATCCCACCCCACCCCCAAAAAAAATCTACCTCAAAGTACAATAACTACATACCGATAAGGTATATTGAAATAAAGTTGAATGCCTAAGGAAAAACCTAAAAATATATTTATGAATTTACGTCTAGGAGAATATTTAAGATGATACTTCCTGCTTTGTATTGTGAGACCCATATGAAGTAAAAGGAAAAAAATATTCATTAAAGCTTTCAAAATTGTCAGGCATTCTTTTAAACTGCTTAGAATAATGGGGATAAGAATGAACTGTTGGAATCCTCCGGTGGGATGAAACAATTAGTAATCTTAATCCAACTCCGTAGTTCACTATTGATTCACTTAGGAACACTTTTACCCATGATAAATAAATAAAGGATAAGATAACATCCATAATTGAAATTGAAGAAACAAAATGCAAGTTATAAATGCCAAAAAAATTATTTTAGCCAATTGTACATTATAATTAATAAAAGTTGACAATTAGTATGGGCTTACAATCACATAATGGCTTATTTTTGTTTGTTAAGACTCCATATGGCTTATGGATCTGAAGCAACTAACTTATTCAGTGAGTGTTCCACTTACAAAACTAAATACTTCCATTTATTGCTAAACTACCTCCATCTAATGATATTATGGACAGTTAATGGAATCAAAACTCTGCTCAAATGGCTCAACATTTTCAAATGAAGATAAAAAAAGGAAAACTATGAAGGAGGAGAATTGAATTTAAGAGCATATTATTGACTGTATCCCTTTACAAATAAAAACAAAAGATAAATTAGTATGAATTATCTAGCACATTCTCTCAAATACAAATTTCCAGTTAAGAACCAATTCAACCACCAGATACATCTCATAGAATAGAATTGAATGTGATTTACTTATATCACAACATAATAAACATTGAAATGACCAAAAATTTCCCTTTAGAGTTGTAAATTGGTTCTCAATATTAACATCAGGCTCTACTAACATCAGGCTCTACAGGCTCCTCTTCTAAGTGCTCAAATCCATAATCCTCATTGTCCACATCTGAAACCCACCAGGAAGAAAAAGAGAAAAAGTTACATTCAAAAATGAATCTCTAGAAGCGATTGATCCCCTAAATCTCGAATAGATTAGAGACAAATGCGGTTGCTCATCTGAACCCATGGTTAGTGATTAGCGATCGGTCTGTATCTGATTACAAATAAAAAACAGGAGATAAAATCAGTATGAATTATATAGCACATTCTCTCATATACAAATTTCCAGTCAAGAACCAATTCAACCACAAAATAACATCTCATAGAATAGCTTGAATGTGATTTACTCATATCACAACCCAATTACCTTTGCATTAACAAAAAATTGAGGCATGTAATTTGAGAAGAATGCAGGGTGGCGACCACTATCATCTTTCGTAATAACATATATCTCTGCATCATATTTAATTTTTATTTGCAGTTTTCACTTATAAATTGAAATTCATCTTTCGTAATAACATATATATCTGACTCAAATTGCTTTATCATAATAACATTTATCTGAGCTCTTAGGAAACATACATAAAAAACCATCCAAACAAACACAGCATGCTTTCCTGCTGTAAAAGACTGCTTTCCTGCAGTAAAAGACTGTTGTTAAATACCAATACAAAAATATAGTAGTCATTCATGCGCCCAATATCAAACTCTTCTCCAAATAGTCATTAAAGATGTACGGCTTGGTAAAAATGTATTCAATTGCAACCATCAAACGTTATAAGCACTATCCTTCAGATCCATAATGCCATAACTTATTCAAGGGCTTGTTTTCAGAGGCATGTGAGCGAGCACTATTAGATCACAAAAATAAGTATGTTACATAGCTTTTCCGGCAAAATGTATAGACAAAATGAGTTTTTACCCTCATTTCAAAATGATTTTTTGCCCTCATTTCTTCAAGCCATAACTTATTCAATATAAATTTGTTACATCAAAAGAAAGAAAAATATTTTGTAATTGAAGACAAACTGAGAAGCTCATATCCCGCAAATGTATAATAGATACCCTGGTGTGTTATATACTATGCTATTTATTTGTATTTAATGGTCAAAAATAAATTTGAAAGGAAAAAGAGTGTAAATAACAAATAATGAAGGCACCGATTCTTACCACTACTAACGCTTCTGAAGGAATTGTTGCAAAGATTTCTTCCGAGCTATCGACAGATGATCTGTGAATAAAAGTAAAATCAGAACTTTCAAACAATAAGATATATAAAGTGATGAAGATCCTATCGAATTTGGGTCTATATCTGTTTCGATTACCTCCTCCAAGCTTATGCAAGATCACATCCATCGCTCTGAAATCCGTTGTTCTCATTACGTTATGTGCCTGCAATATGGAACTCCAAATTTCAAAACTGTTGTACCACAAATTTTAGGCAAAGAAAGTAAAATGAATGTAAACATTCAGTTTTGGTCAACATTCATGGAGGTAGACATTCATTTTACATTCCCAGTAGATAGTCCAAAAAATCCAACACAAAAAAATTTATATTCCAAAAAAATTACATTCCCAGATGTAAACTGGTAATCAGATGAGTAGTAATTTTATTAAACATAATTTACGCGGTTTTATATGGTATGTTTTCCGGTTCTCACTCCAATAGATGTATAATAAGATCAGTTGGACGGTCAATGTTTCCCCCGTCAGAATGGAGACGGTTAGTTTATTAGTTAGCATTTTATTTTATTTTATTCTTTGGCACTTTGACACTTTATTTTTGAAGTTTTGCGTATGGGCAGTTTTGAAATTTGGGGTTCCATATTGCAGACACATGACGTAATGATAACAACGGATTTGGGAAGTGTAATGGATGTGATCTTGCATAAGCTTGGATGAGGTAAGCGAAACAAATACAGACCTGAATTCGATTAATAAAAATGAATATAAATGAATGTAAACTGTTGAGTAAAATCCCAGTAGACAGTAGAAAGCTTACGCAACAAAATTTCATATGTTTTAGTCATTTTATTATACTTTGGTAATGTTCTTAGCAATGCATCTAATCTTATGAAACTTCATTTGATCCATTAGATTTTTATATGCTATTTTTGACTTAAAGAATGCCTACCTCTAGGAAATTGCAGGAATCATCAAGCTTAACTAATAACTAATAAAATGAATGTTGAATAAAACTGAAAGCTTGATGATTCCTGCAAGCTCCGGGAGGTAGGCATTCTTTAAGTCATTTATTTTACATAGAAATGAATGTTAAATCCAAAAAATCCCAGTAGACAGTAGACATTTGATAGTATTGGACAGTAAACATTCGTATGAAGATGCAAGAAGCTATAATATTGTTTCATATTCAAGTATTAACACTGTAGCAATGCCTATCATTTAAAACAACAGATTTATAGATGAGTTTATCAAATGAAGTCTGATTTTTGATAAGAATGAAGCTGTATAGACCTAATTTGTGGATTCACACCTTTAAACGTGTGAAACTCTACACGGAAACTGCAAGGAAAGATCAGATGGAAACTACATTACTGCTAGCTCTTTCATGGGTGCCACTTAAAGTGCTGCATCCAACAGTTGCAGGAGAGAAACAGAATAAAGATCTTAAGTAAATAGATGGGCAAATAGATTTAAAAAGTTAATTTATAAAGAAACATGAGAAATAAAATGAAAGATACAAACTGCTACCTGGGTTTTTGCAGTTGAAGAGGCTTTTTGTCCACAGAAATAAAATGAAAGATAAAAAACAACTGTTTTGAAGGCAAACACATAATGCATCTTTTAATTTTTAAAAGGACCCGTGATTGGATTCGAATATCCAAACTTTTTCTTCCCGGCTTCGAATGCCCTAACTTCCTCGAATTGGGCAGGACCTGCGACGATGCCATACGATCCAATTGCCAAATCTAATTTCCCCTCATTCTTCTAATCCGAAAAAAGTATGAATATTAGTCAAAAATCATGGCGAGCATGAAAAGATCAGATTTTTAGTGTCGAATAAAGAGATGCACCTCTCCTGATGAACTTGGATGAAGTGAATCCAGTTGAGCATCAATCCTTGATCCAAAAAATTTACGAATATTAGTCAAAAACTAGAGCAAGCATAAAAAGATCGGATTTTTATTGTCGAAGAAATAGAATCACCTCTCTTCGCGAGCTCGGATGAAGTGAATCCAGCGGAAGTGATCAACAGAGAGAGGACATGCCCCAATCAGAAACCAATCATCAAATTTCACCATCTTGAATCTTTTTCCAACAAAACAAACCCGACGGCTGAGTTTTGCCAAGCCGAGTGTTGGCAAGATTTTTTACCCAGATTTTTTGGCAGCTGTTGGACTTTTGCCCAGATTTTTGGCAGCTAAGGGAATTTTGCAATTGGATTTTGCCTGAATTTTTGGCAGCTGAGTTTTGGCAGCTGAGGGAATTTTGCCCAGATTTTTTCTTGGCTGAGGGGGAAAACAGAAACCGTTTGGATTGTTAAATTACAGAAACCGAAAGTTATATGCATTGTTAAATTAAAGGAATCAAGAAACATGCTGAATTTAACTGTTTTCATCCTAATGTTGTGCTTTAATGGTGAGAAAACATTTTGACACCAACATCTTATTTGTTCTGAATTCAGAATGTCTAAAATATTACAAATTTTGATTCAGAATTTTGAGTAAATTTGAGTAATATTTTTCAGAATGTGTCTAAAATATTATGAGTAAATTTGTCTAAAATATTATGAGTAAAGTTGCATGTGTCTAAAATATTATGAGTAAATTCTGAATAATATTATTTACTCATAATATGTGTCTAGAATATTATGATTCAGAATGTGTCTAAAATATTATGAGTAAATTTGTATGTGTCTAAAAACTTTGACATCAGTATTTTGATTCAGAATGTCTTATTTGAATTCAAAATTTGCTGTGTCTAAAATATTACAAATTTGCATGTATGAGTAAGCAAAGAAACACATCAAATTTCAAACTTTTTCCTCCAAACCTTAGCAATATTTCTGAAAGGTAAAATGTGCTAAAAACTTTGTAAATTGTATGACAAACATAAGCAATCTTTTCATACACACACACAGATATGATGAAGTCAATAAAAAGAGGAATATGGGAGACATACTTGATTCATTATATCCAAACTCCGTGCATTTTTGTAGTATCTAGCATGAGATGGGTCCAGCTTTACTAAGTCATCAAAAAGTTCCAAAGACCTCCATACAATGGTTCCTTTTTTCATGAGAATATTTGCTTGTGATGTCTTTGCATCCTAAGCAATGAGTAGTGCTAGTGTTAACTTCACAAATTTGCTTCATTGAATAAATATGCCAAAATTATATAATGGTAGACAAATTTCGGATAAATAACAACTGAAAATTCAAGCAGGGCAATGATAATAAAGTGAAAGAATGCTAACCAATTTTCTTCGGATAACTCCTTGAAAAGCGCAATTTCATTAGACAAAGTTCTCAGATTCCATTTCGACGCTTGTGATTAATGCTCCTTGTTAATTTCCAGTTTGTCAAAAGAAATCTCATTAGCACTTTCACCATGATCAAATTATCTGTGACCATCATTCCATGTAACTACCCCCTTAGTTTCTCTAGGATACTCTTTATCAGTAGTTTTCATAGTGATCATGAACTTGAACTGAAAAATAGGATGGTATCCAATGCCACTTGTTGATATAATACCACGTGAATGACCAATGTTAACTTCAACAGTGGTAGAATTTGAGTTGCTAAGTATTCCATTGGACATTTTAAGATGTGTCACCCAAGCATGTGATTCTCTTGAATTAGTAGTTGAGAGTGGATTCCAGATCAGATCTTCATTCTTAGAAAACATACAATTCACAGTAATAGTTAATGAATTCACACCACTAATAGCTTGGTTGAAATAAAGAATGACATGAAACATTCCCATATGAAGAGAATAGTGGCAATCAGAACTTGAGGCTGGGGACAATTTAAAACAGTTTGTATCCATGGATAAAACCCAATCTGATCCTTGTGAAGGCCATGAAGACATAATCACAGATAGGGACTTTTCAGCAAATAAACTAACATAAAGTGCAATTCATTACTTCAAAAATAAATTAAGTAAATCAAAAAACATAAATGGTTCCCCATACTTTTTATTAACAAAATTATGATTGTACAATTGAACAAATTAATGGATATTAAGTTTAAATAGATCTGTTATAATCAGATAAATCATTACCAATAAAGTGATAGATAAGCTCCACATGCAGCAAATTGTGCAATATTAGTGGCATCCCCAAGCTCTTATGCGAGGGCGTCTCATTCTCTGGCACCTACATGAAAAAACACCACAGGTTTAATGAAATTCCACAAAGGAAGCCTTCAGCATCTCATCAAACTTCAGTGATTCCTCATGCTTTGCCATTTCCTCATCCTCCATCTCCCTCTTTATAAAGGGACTAAAAAAATTTCCATAAATATTCCAAATAATCAGATTGGAGGACAGCATTATCCCAAGCAAATTTTTTACAGGTTAGTAATGCTGAGTTTAAACCACCTGATGCAACATGAAGCACACCATGAAGCATATTTTTTACAGGTTAAGGAAAAATAATTGTACGTGGCTTTTTCTTTGCTTTATATGGAAATCAACATGTGTTTCATTTTATAGGTTATGGAGCATCTAAAGAAAGTTTCTTGTGGAAAGCAACATGTGGAAATATTTTATAGGTACCACGATAAATGCATTTTACAGGTTATGGAGCATATTTCCATAACATCTAAAATGAAGCCCAACATGAAGCATGCTCCATAACCGGTAAAATACTTGTAGATATGGAAATATACTCCATAACATGTAAAATAGTTGTAGATGGCTTTTTCTTTGCTTCATGTCGTTCATTTTACAGGTTACAAATATGCTCCATAAACTGTAAAGCAAGCCCAATCTGGAAAGCTACATGAAGCACCATGCATTATCCCAACAACATCATGCATTATCCCAACAACATCATGCATTATCACAAGTATCTGGAAAGCACATCATTTAACCCATCTACAAATAAATATTTGTATCCCCCATTTCGAAATATCAACGCATACTCACGGTTACACATACTTAGCTACAATAATTTTCCTTCTTTCAATAACTTGGGCTTTTTGCCACAGATTATTTAATTTGTTTCACATGCAATAATTATTTGTTTCCAAATAATTTGAGAAATATTCTAATAAAATGCCAAATCACATGCTGTAAAAGTTCTGTTAGCATAGGAATTGAGAAATATTCTACTAATATGCCAAGTTCACCTCATGTTGAAGTTGTATCATCCATAGCTGTTAGAGCCAACCTTATAACCCTTTCAATGCTCATAGATTTCCAAACATTGTTAAGCCGATCTTTTGGCATGCAAACTTGTGCTCTTCGTGTCCTTTGAAGCTAATTAGTTATCCATGTTGAACTTGAGAGTTTATGCAACTCCATTTGTAGTGCAATTAAAACAGCCTATGATATGGCACATTGTTTTGCTCCTAGAGAAAATAGCAATCACCTCAATTCTTTGCTGCAAACATTGAAATGAAATATATATATATATATGAATTTTAACCGAATCAAAAGTTTACAGATTGAAACATCCCCTGCAAACATTGAAACAAAAGTTTGAGATTGCCAAATTCTTTTGAGATTGAGATTGAATTGAAAATCCTGAAAATTGAGGTTGAAATGAATTAATTTTGATATTGAGATTGGAATGAAACATCCCCACACATGAATCAAAAGTCCAGTAAACATTCCTGTAAACATTGAAACTTCAGGAATCTTTGAATCCATTGGCAGAAATCAAGGTCTTGGAATCTTGCTTCTTGTTTAAAAAAACCAAAATCGGGATAAACTGCAGTGAATATGCAACAGATATGAAGAGACTGGTATCAAAAATAGAAATTGATAATGTCATCAAATCATACACCAAAAACAGTGAAACAAAAACTGATCAAAAAAAGATAACTCCGAAAGAACAACCAAGTTTTTTCAAAATAGGATTGTTGACAGAGAGAATGAAGAGAGATTTCCCAACCAGGTTTTTTTGATACATCAGACAGAACAACCAAGTTTTTTTAATTCATCGAAAGTAAACCAACCAAGTTTTTTTAAAAATCAAATCAGAACCATAACCACATTAATCACTCATCCATAAGCCTTCATAACCATAATTGAACTGCTTAAAGAGTAGGCCCGGGGAATCTGTGCTTCGGTTGATGAATAGGGGCCTCAACAGTGCTTTTTCCCCTTTCACTCCATCCTCAACAAAAGAAACATACCCATCTTTTGTCTCCTCACAATGCCCAATAAAATACAGCCAAATCCTATCAGACAACATGTCAAGCCTAAGTACTTCAAACCAACCCTCCCTTTCAAATAAAGAGAAACATGACATATATTCTTAACATGCCCAGTTGTCTAAAGTAAGTTGTCCAATAATCCCTCTTATCTGGAATCAGGTGCGCTTTTGAGCATAGTCGCGCCCAAATGTACATACTGTCCATCATGGGAACATCCCAGCAACATGATGAAAAAAATTCTTCTTATAAACATGTTGGCAAATATGTCCAAAATGTGTTTACTATATCAATAGTTGGATTTATTATCTGGTAAAATAAGATCTATTTAGTGATATGTTGCTGGAAAACTAAACGATTTGGATAGTTAGCTCGCATAACAGGTTTATTTATATTTAAGCAAAACGTATGCATGATTTATTGAACCAGGTTTATAAGTGGTCTATGTGAATCACATGACACACGTGTTTCTATTATGTACTAACCAATAGCTGGGAAGAATCGTTATACTACTCGAATGCTGAGTCCCTAACTTTAGGTAGATGGAATCACTTGCAAAAGAAAATTTTCATGTCAACTCTTTTCAAACATAAAGCCATCAATTATCCAAATATCTTCATGCTCCTATTCAGGCAAGATCTTCGTTATACCACTCGAATGCTGAGTCCCTAACTTATTGGTAGATGAAATCACTTGCAAAAGAAATTTTTCATGTCAAATCTTTTCAAACATGAAACCATCAATTATCCAAATCTCTTCTACGCTCCTATTCACACATGCTATGAATTGCCATTGTAGTCTTCTCAGAGGAGCAAATAATTTTCAGTATGATTCTTTATTGTATTAAACATAGTCCATATTTATTAATATTCCCATGGGGAACTGGATTATTTTCGTTGTCTAATTCTCTACTTTATTGGTTGTCGTTATCGAACAGATACTTCATTTAGCATCTTAGACTAATTTCCTACCTCCCCAGATAACTGTTGAACAAATGGCCAGCCAAATTTACCCACTTGATATTAATAATAAATCCTTCAAAATTAATTTTAAACACTAACATTCAGGTCAATTGTCTAAATGCAAACAATCCTACTAAAAATAACACAGCTTGTAGTTGAAACTCGAGATTTGGCGCAAGAATTAAGACAAAACATTTCCAATTAAGCGTTAGCAAAACAAAAATAAAAATAAAAATAAGCAAATAAAGTGTTACCTTTTTCTTCTCTTCTTCTTTAAGGTATTTCTCTTCTTACTTCTTCTTCAGTTCCCTTCAAAATCAATTTTAAACACTAAAATTCAGGTCAATTGTCTAAATGCAAACAATCCAACTAAAAAAACACAGTTTGCAGTTGAAACTCGAGATTTGGCGCAAGAATTAAGACAAAACATTTCCAATTAACCGTTAGCAAAACAAAAATAAAAATAAAAATAAGCAAATAAAGTGTTACCTTTTTCTTCTCTTCTTCTTTAAGGTATTTCTCTTCTTACTTCTTCTTCAGTTCCTTCTTAAGAGCACTGCCATAGAAAAATCAAAAAATTAAAAGGAAGAAGTACATTGATTGAGTTGGAGATCAGAGAGAGTGGGTGTCAAAGAGGAATCCAGGAAGAGATTTGATACTTCGCATCGGCAAGAGCCGGCCATGTCTCCGATCCCGTCAACGACCGATTATCACCTTCCACCACCTTCGGAGATGACGACGCGATTAGATGCTAATATTTTGTAGAAATTACACAAACTTTCTCTTACCTTTTTCTTCCCCTGCCATGTCTCTTACCTTTTTCTTCCCGGATTCGAGATGCCCTAACTTTCTCAAATTTGGCAGAACCAGTGCCGATGCAATACGATCAGATTGCCAAATAAAATTTTCCCTAAATCTTTTGATCTGAAAAAAGTATGAATATTAATCAAAATTTAGAGCACATGCAATAAGAAAGCCAACTCTTATACCGTCGGCCATGAAATTCAAAATAGTGGACGCATGCATGTTACTGATGTTCTCTGAAATATTTCCCTGCGTTGGCATAAATTTAAGATTATTACCTATATATCGAACTTTAGTAAATTAAAATTCATATGATTGAAAAATAATCGAAATAGTATCAAACTCACTGGCCTTTTGACTTCCAGAAAATAGTCAATCTAGAGAAATTAGCCCATCGATGCAATAGCAAATATTCAAGAAACCCATCGGCCCACGTGCAAGATTCTAGCCAATTCTTCATCAGACTTCTCAAATTGGCTCATAATCATATCAATTCCAACCCTACATGAAGAATTAAGGAGAAGCTTCATTATGAGATTTACGCATCCTGTAAAATTTTACAACAAACTTTTACCAAGAGATTGTTCTCTGTAGATGGGGCTTCTGAAACACCATTCTAGTTTGCTGACTTGACAAACCCAGAAGGAAATTAATTCCAAACATTCATTCAATATCGAAAGTTCTAAACAACCAAATTTAACCCTAATTATGCAGATCCGTAATCATTCCAAAGATTCAGAAGATGAAGTATCAGTAAATACTTACCATAGTTTTCAAAGGTGGAGGTCGCAGATAGCAGCGACAAAGATCGGCATATCAGAATTTGCTTTGAGTTTTTTTTGGAAATTGGAGTGTTTTGAATTACCTACCAAACAAATCCAACACTCAATTTTTTCAATCAAAATTACTCTTCAATGAATCATCTAAATTCGTAAATTATGCATCAATCGAAATCTCACCTGAAATCGGGCCCCTTGAACGGTTGATCCGCGTTATCGGCCCCCTTTTTCACCGTGAAGACCTTCTCCACGTCCAGCGCTACCGGCCACGTCGAGCAAACGAACTGGAGAACCAAATCGGAGGCATCTCCCTTAGAGACCTTGACGATGCCCTGATGTGGAATCTCTCTGGGGAATCATCCGCTACAGGGATCTGGTGGAGGGGGCGGGCGGAGTTGAACTTGGCCGTCTCCGATCGGTGTGCTCGGGTCAGGCGGATCCACTACTCTCTGGGGTGGTTGTCGACGGCGAAGGAGGATGACGTATTTGCTGCCTCCGTCTTTGCTGCGTCCATCCCATGTTGGTCGGAGCTCTGCACTGTGGGCTGGGGTTTTTTAGGGGGGGGGGAGAGAGAGAGAGAGAGAGAGAGAGAGAGAGAGAGAGAGAGAGAGAGAGAGAGAGAGAGAGAGAGAGAGAGAGAGAGAGAGCACGGGCTGATGTTTGAGGCCGAGGTTTTGTTGGGGAGATAAAGGTTGTAGTTTAAATTTTTGTTTTCCCCCAAAACACCTTTTTCCCCCCAAAATTTAATTCCCTCCAAACTCAATTTCTCTTCACTTATCCAATTTCTCTTATCTTATCCAATTTCTCTTATCTTATCCATCTCTCTTAATAACATCCCTCATTTATACCCAATTTCTCAACTCTTATCCAAAAACTCTTATCCAATAACCCATGATAACATCCCTGTTTTATAATATATATATATCTATATATATCTATATATATCTATATATCTATATATATCTATATATCTATATATAATATAAAAGAGGGATGTTATCAAGAGAATTTGGATAAAAGAATTTGGACATGAGAAATTGGATAAGAGAAATTGGATATCTATTATAAAAAAGCCGAATGTTATCAAGAGAATTTGGACATGAGAAATTGGATAAGAGAATTTGGATATCTATTCTATAAAATAGGGATGTTATCAAGAGAAATTGGATAAGAGAAATTGGACAAGAGAAATTGGATAAGAGAATTTGGACAAGGGTATATACATACATATATATATACATTCATTTATACATATACATATATAAATATACATACATACATATACATACTTCTATTCTATAAAATAGGGATGTTATCAAGAGAAATTGGATGAGAGAATTTGAACAAGAGTATATACATACATATATATACATACACACATACATATACAAACATCTATTCTATAAAATAGGGATATTATCAAGAGAAATTGGATAAGAGAAATTGGACAAGAGAAATTGGATAAGAGAATTTGGACAAGAGTATATACATACATATATATCTATTATATAAAACACAACTAGGCTGACTAGGACAAGCTGACTAGGACAAACATGTTGATATAAAGACGGTTTGGATTTAATCTTGAGGAATGAATGGTTGAGATGAGATTTTGTGGAAAGTTTTGGGGGGAAAAATATTTCTAGGGAAATGAAAGTTTTTGGGGAAATGAACTTTATGGGGAATGAAAGTTTATGGGGAATAGGAGAGTGCACACAATTAATGCATTTGGGAAAAGAAACTTTGACTTGCACTTAATGTTGCAGATCGAATGCTGCTGCAGATTGAATGATCTTTCCCTCAACGCGGGGCTCACCGTCTCTTCAATGCATGGGGCAAAGTTGAGAATAATTTCCCGCGCCGAAGGCGCCCTCGAAATTTTTTACGCTAATTTGTTGTTTCACGTCGAAGGCGCTCGCGCCGGATTTTTACACTAATTTATTGTTCAGTGTCGAAGGCGTCCGCACTGAATTTGGTGTTCCGCACCGAAGGCGCCCGTGCCGCTAAATATTTTTAAGCAAATTTGTTGTTCCGCGCAATTTTGGCTGTGGAAATAATTTTTTGGGGAACAAAGATTTCGCGGGGGGGGGGAATCTTAAATGAACCGTGCCCGCGGGCACGGGTTATAACTAGTATATATATATATATTGAAAGGTTAGCGTAGTATTTATTCATAATTTATAATACAAATACAAAGGGGATGTACTGGCGAATGGTAAAACTAGAGGGAGGAGAGGGCACAAGCGCCGTCACTCCCTACTAATAGAACCACTCCCGTACAAAACCCCATATCCACACCCCAAATTCATAAAAACATGAATAGCATCTCAACCTATACCCTTAATATCCCAGTTACTAAAGGCTTCTATCTCGGCAGCTGAGGCAGGATCATGATTATACATTGCCACACGAATATCTGCCGCTATCTCCTCAAACAGGATGGTTTGATGTCTCTCTGAATCTTCAAAAATCCTTCTATTCCTTTCACGCCAGACGTGCCAAACTATTGCCGCCAGACAAGTTTTTGCGAGCCTACTCAATCCACCTTTATTCCCAAACCGAGATAGTAATAAACTTCCGACCTCTGGGAGGGAGGTAGGGAGATGTATTGTCACCTTTAGTTTTAATAAAAACCTGCACAAAATGTAACTAGAATAGTTGCATACAAAGAATAAGTGCTCCACAGTTTCATCCACCTGTGCATTGCATAACACACAATTGCTAGCCGAAGAAAAATTAGGCCCCCAGCTGCGTATTTTATCTCTAGTGAGCAGCTTGCCTCTCAAAGCTCTAAGAAGCGTCAGGAACATCTTGGGAATATGGTTAGGATACCATACCAATTTTTCTAGATTGAAGGCCGGCTATTTATGGCGAATTGCTTCCCATGTTTGCCTGTAACTGAATGAATCACCAGGAAGCCAATTCCAGCTGTCAAAACCCGTTTTCAGAGTTGTATTTTGAATTAAATGTCGCACAGGGTCTATAGATTGATCAACGATCCACCCTTACGGCCCCCAATAATCCGAGACCCTATAGTTCTCAGCTCCCACAGGAACTGAAAACCGCTCCTTTAGTGCACCCCCTCCAGCCACGGGTCTTGCCAAAAAAGGGGTCCGTTACCATCTCGGACCGATCTCCGGATCATCTTGTGGGTCACAGTGCGGCATTTTAGTAGGCGTTTCTAGGTGCCTGAGTTTGTTATAAGAGCATTGGTCGAGTAGAAAGTCCTCGCTTGCCCGTATTTCATCCTCATATACCTTGCCCAGATACAATCAGAAGTGAGAAACCTCCATATCAACCGAACACCCGATGCTTCATTTAGTTCCTCCAGCAGTCGAATTCCCACGCCTCCCTCAGATTTTGGTTTACAAATATCTCCCCAAGCCCAAGATTTGGAGTTCCCAATAATGAATTTTCTACAGGCCCTCGATATGAAATACATGCATCCAGAATGCCACCATGCCCTGGATAACAGATTTGACAAGCTCAATGCGCCCAGAAATAGAAAGCACTGAAGATGACCAGCCACTCATCTTTCGCTTGCATTTATCCACCAACTTCTTGTAATTATGAGCTGTCGGGTATTTTATAGAAAGCGGTAATCCCAGGTAGGTAGTGATGGTAGAAACAGTTTTGATACACAAACTCTCAGCTAGGAATTCTTTATGTTTTGCTCCTTTGCTAAATAAACCCGCACTTTTGTCCCAGTTGACCTGTAGCCCAGTATAGTAGGAGAACTCCAGCAGGAGATTTTTGATGCCCAAGAAGGTGGTTTTATTTGCCCGACAAAATACCAAAAGATCATCGGCAAATAATAGGTGGGATATGGACCCAATTCGCTTCATCGGTGAAATTTTTCTAGAAGTGATAGCTTTGTCAACCAGGATCGAGAATGTCTCCATAATGATAACAAATAAATAAGGTGATAAGGGGTCACCTTGGCGAATCCCTCTGTTGCTCCCAAAATATCCACACGGAGACCCATTCACCATTACTGAGAAAGTAGGGGTAGTAATGCATTCTTTGATCCAGGAGATGAATTTATCGGGAAAGCCAAGTTGGTGCATGAAGTAGAAGATAAATTCCCGATTAACACTGTCGAAAGCTTTCCTTAGATCCAACTTCAAACACGCTCTCCCTCCCATAGGATTATTGAAATCTCTTATCTGCTCATGAGCAATAAGAGTGCAATCAGCCAGTAGCCTACCCTTGAGGAACGCAGCTTGGTTTGGAGATATCAGGTCATGGATCACCACCTTAATCCTGTTGCAGATAATTTTGCTACTAACCTTGTATAGGACATTGCAACAGGTGATAGGCCTGTAATCACTAAGCCCAGTAGCATTGGAGTTTTTCGGAACCAGTGTGAGGAATGTATGATTAACTTGCTTGAGAAGAGAGCCTGAATTAAAGAAAGAGTGAATCGCATTGGTGACGTCATCTCCAATAAGTTCCCAATTGCGCTGGAAGAAAAAACCATTATACCCATCTGGCCATGGGGCCTTATCTGGACCAATTTGAAACACTGCAGCTTTAATCTCCTCGCTTGAGACCCTCCTAGCTAGCCAGGAGGAAGACTCTCCGGTCAAGATACGCTTAGGAACGAGCTTAGAGAATGAGCTTGTGTAGAAGTTCTGGTTATAAAGATCCCTGAAGACAGCAGGAGCCTCCTCCCTCAAAGCCCCATACAGATTGTTTTGCCTTCCATTCAAATCTACCAGATGGCCCAAGTTGTTGCGACTAATTTTTGCTTTCATAGAGTTGTAAAATAATTTCGTATTCCTGTCCCCAAGGGTAAGCCAATCTTGCCTACTTTTTTGCCTGTACATATCCTCCTCCAGATGCAGAGCATGAGCCAACTCCTTGAAGAGGCCAGATTCTAACTCTTGGAGAGATGGGTCAACATGGATATGCGGATTATTCCTAATCTCATTAAGCTTGCTCCTGCACTTTTCCACCAACTTGTCAGCGTGATGCTTACGTGCCCACATCCTGAGGATCGGCTTGAGTTTCCTAAGCTTTTGGACTAGCCTGAACATAGGGGTACCTTCTTCTTGGCCGGCCCAACAAGAAGAGATGATATCTTTGTATCCTGGGCAAGTCAACCAGTAATTAAAATATTTGAAAGGATTTGGTTCGGATGGTACCTGAATATGGAGCTGAACTGCCATAGGGTTGTGATCACTTGAAGTTGACTCCACATAGTTGACAAAAGATTCAGGAAGTGTATTAACCCAAGAGGTATTCCCGAAAGCACGATTAAGCTGCGCTGAGATGCGGCCATCGCCAATACAGTTATTACACCAACTCAATCTATTCCCAGAGCTTTTTAGCTCATGAAGGCCACAAGTGTTGACGCAATGAATGAAATCCTGAACCATTGTTCCCTCCAATTTCCTTCCCCCATTTTTGTCACGGGTATACATGACACTGTTGAAGTCCCCCCCACTAACCAGGGAACAGTGCCAACAAAACAGCTATCAGCCTCAAGGCTGCTCCACAAATCTTTCCTCTCTAAGATGGAGTTCCTGACATACACACCCGTGATTACACATTTGAACCCACCCACATTGTTACAGGATAAGGACATATGTTGTGCAGAGCTGGAAATAAGGTTAGCACTCCACACAGAGGGGTCAAACCCCATAATAATCTGGCCACCTGAAGCAAGTGCAAAATTATTGAAGGAGTCCCAATTCTTCGGAATCACCAAATTCAATTTATTTGAAGTAGTTTTGAGTTTCGTCTCCACCAAAACCATTATACTCGGCTTAAGACTCTTAAGAAGTCTCCTTAAATCTCGCCACCTCCCCAAATTATTCAGGCCCCTGGCATTCCAGAACAAGATAGTCATTGATCAACTGTTGGTTTTCTCCCTAGACTGTGCTCCTGCAGCCTAGAGCTCTTCCTAGACGCCACCAAAGGCATTTCAATCTTCTTTTTCCCATGCTGCTTTGCAGATTCAGCATTGCGGCATTCCTCTTCCATAGTAACATCCCATTCTTGGTTTTCAACTGCTATCACCTCAGGAATTCTGTCAATATCTGGGTTTATAGCCTCCTCTAGCAAAGAAGGGAGAGGTCTTTGTTTTATCAAAGAAAGTCCAGGTATAATCTCCACGCATTCCACCGCCGAAGGGTCAGCTTCGCCTCCGCCTGATTCCAATCCAACCATCGCAGCTGCTACCTCACAAGGACGGGACAGACCCGCTACTGGCACTACCAATGTATACTCCACATTACCCGTGTCGGAAGGAACATGGTGATGGTGATCCCCTTGATTTCCTGTCAGCTGAAAGTTCCCAAGTTGTGCCTGACCCTCTTCCATTACCACATGCCTAGAGGAACTTGGGATCTCCCCTCTATTCCCTTCCGCCTGAGCCTCTAAGCTCTGATCGTTATGCATCCGGGTTTGATTATTTCCCCCTATCTCAGTCACAACCTGGGCCTTTTGTTTTCCTTTGTCTTTCACTGGGAAAGTATGATTGTCAATCACTTGAGACTCAATGAACTCCCCGCCAAGCCTTGTGTTCCCTTCTACATTTGCAACAGACACCATATTAATTACCTCCTCAGTTTGGATCGAAGGGGGCCTTCCCGCGTTCGGGTACTGCTTAACGGAATGTCCGTAGCAAATACAATTTGAGCATCTCGGGGGCTCTCCCTCTACTTTCACGTCGATTGAAACAGTTGGTCCATCTTCAGTTCCAACAAACACAGAGTGTGGGATTGCTTTGCTAGCATGGACTTCAACAAGACATCGTGTGTAAGAGAGGCGTTCTTTTTTTGCAGTGAGTTTATCCAAAAAAATTGGCTTACCAATGACTGATGCGATGGAATTAAATATTTCTAGGGTCCACATACCTAGAGGAACACCGTGTAATTGGATCCAAACAGGCACTGAAGAAAGAATGTCTCGCTCCAGCTTAAGTGAGGAGCTCCATCATTGCAATACAACCAGACGCCCATCGAACATCCAGGGTCCCCCATGCAAAACCCTCTCGCAATCTCCTTCATCCTCAAATTTGAAACAAAAGAATCCATTTTCCCGGCTGTAGATCTTGAGGCCCTTCTTAATTTTCCAAAGTCTTTCAACCCATGAACAAATCTGGCCATAGATTGGCACATCGCCAAGGACATATCCAACTAGCGTGTATCTCCATTGTTCAGCCCCCCTAGCTAGGGCCGATTTTCCCACAAGCGCCATTACCGTACCGTCTTCCATGGCATGGGGAGCGACAAAGACATCCCCATGTCAGAGTCGTATTTCCTGATGTTAGAGCAGACAGATGCCCATGATTGTTTCTCACCAGAAGTATCAATTTTGAGATTAACTGTTGGCCTTGGAGGCCTTTTATCGAACAGTTGGTGGCCATCACCATCTCTTTGAAAACTAACGGCCTGGCCTCCTCTTCGTACAGGATTCCTATTAGGTATAGGGCCACCGTGCATCAAGCCGAACTTGTGTAGGTTCTTATTTGGTATAGGGCCACCGTGAAGATATTTCCCGTTGCCACCCAATCTGCCGGACTGCAGCCTTCTCCTCCGCCTGTCAACAACTTCCCACCCTCCCCGTGAAGCATCCTCCGGATCTCCCACCCTTCCAACATTAGGACGCGTCGATCCATCGCCAGGTTGCGAAATAGCAGATCTTTGAGGAACCACGGAGCTGTTGTCATCATCACCCGGATCGCCTAGGTCACCTGTGGATGCCCCATATATATATATGTGTGTGTGTGTGTGTGTGTGTGTGTGTGTGTGAAAAATGGAGAAGAGCTGACAGCGCTGGAAATTTTTCCAGCGCTGTCCGCATTTTGGGCAACCTAAAAGTATTTTTTTTGAATTTTTTTTGCAGTAGTTAGATATACGTGTTAGGAAGCTCCATACAAAATTTCAGCTCGATCCGACACCGTTTGAGCCTCCGTTCATCGATTTCAAAAAAGTTACGTAAAACTGTGGACAGATTTGCGTAACGTTTTTGAAATCGATGAACGGAGGCTCAAACGGTGTCGGATTGACCTGAAATTTTGTGGGAAGCTTTCTAACACGTATATCTAACTACTGCAAAAAACATATTTCAAAAAAAATATTTTTATCTCGCCCAAAATGCGGACAGCGCTGGAAAAATTTCCAGCGCTGTCAGCATTGGTCCATTAATATATATATATATATATATATATATATATATATATATATATATATATATATATATATATATATATATATATACACACACATCGTGTTGACATTTACATTCTCTTGTGCACATTATATTTTTATGTCTCTGATGTTGATTACGTCGTTCGACGAATTAAATTGGTTAAATAGAATTCTTTCTATGAAAACATAGAATTGTTTTCCATGCACTAAATTAACCAAGAATGTTGATATTGGAGAGTATATTCCATAACTCAATATATGAAATTGATTTGAGTTTTGATGATTATGTTTTTCGATTTTCGACTATGGTATCATTGGCACGCTTTGATTTACTTCGTATTTTCCTTTGGTGTCATTTGGACTGTGGTCGTATTCTTCGACTCCCATGCTTTTATTTTAGCCATTGTTGTTGTCGTTGTTCTTCTCCCGCTCTTTTTGCTTATGCCAAAGGGGGAGAGAATTAATGATAACGATGTGCTAATGATAATTCAAAGCAATTTACCATGAATCTAGTTTGATAAGTTAGATTCAGGGGGAGTTAAGATATAAAAATGGATTTCAAAACCGATATTTCAATATTTGATTCACGTTTTACACTTTACTCGTCTGCTTGATGCGTATGATTATTATTTATTTTGGAATTAACGTGTCATCAATGCAGGGGGAGTAAGTAAATTTCATTTGAATCATTATTATTGATTATTATTTATGTTGGTTTGTCATCACCAAAAAGGGAGAGAATGTTGAGTATTGACTCCCCGGTTTTGGGTTTTGATGATGAACAAACATAAATATCGTGAACTAACTCTTTGTGAGCCCAGTTATGGAGATCGTCGCCAAATTTCTATGAACGTCAAAAGCTACGTCTTGAGACTTCTCAATGCGCGTGATCATATGCTTGAAGCTTCGTTGAAGCTCAATGACCATTATTGAAGTCAAGAAGATTCGATTGAAGCTTTTGAAGACGGTTCGTCAAGTTTAATTTAATGTCTTCTAGCTTCTTTTCGTAGAATGTTAAGCCTTGAGTAGGTCTTACGTTTTAAACTTCATAACGCTCATATCTTAGAGCTAGGATCTTAGTAGAAGTCCATACAAACTTTCCCGAAGCTTCGCGCTTCGATTCGCGATTTCTTGTGCATGTTAGTTGGTTCAAGAAGAAG